>JAOBYK010215565.1:0-20287 GCA_025434845.1 Phenganax subtilis | reverse complement strand
TGTTAATGTACCTGATGCTGAAACCAGTATCGACAAACCGGGCACAAAACATCAGTTGTTGCTCACAGTGTTTGGCAACATCCTTGAAGCATCATTAGATGGAGACTTCGCTTCCTTACCCAACGACGACATCGCTTGCCAGCTACTCGAATTGAAAGATATCTTCATAACGTATGACTCCTCTACTATGATTGTCTCTACCATATTTTAACACTCAACTAATCACAGAACAATTTAAATCTCATTGCTATTACAAGTAAATTATATATATTGACATGGTGTATTTGACATTGTTTAGTAACTCCGATATTAATATTTATTTATTAATTGGGATATTGATATTAATCATATACAACTATTACGTATTGCCTTTTTCAACATGAAATACTTAAGGTATATATTAACACTGATAGAACTGATGACTGCATAGTAGTTTAAAAAGTGTCTACTTAGAGATAAAGAGATTGTATTATTCGCATTCACATTCTTTGTAATGCAAGATACAGTGTAATGTATATTATATACCACAAAATAGTAACAATTGTCATGCTTCTTGATTCACTGTTTTGGCTAATACCAACACTGTTTCCACTTAAATTGCAACCATATTTATAACAGTTGGTAAAACGTCAAAGAAGTATAATACCATACACCGTCTTTCATGAATATAAAGCACCATATTGAATATCGCTCAAAGATCTGGGACTTAGTTACTGTCAACTGTCAAGCAGCGACTTACAGTCGGTATCACAAAACTTTTGACAAAAATATTCTCAACTTTTCGTTCGGTAATTTGCAAGTTCACAAGTTCAAAATGAAATTTACAATCTGGTTGGTCAACAAAGCCTCTGATTGGACGATGAAAAAAGACAGCCAATTACAGGCGTAGTTTTCAAACCGGTTTGTGAATTCATTATAAGCTTTCGAACTTCATTTCGAACTTCCCAATTACCGAACGAAGTTCGGAATTTTTTAGTCAAAATTTTCATGAAACCGACTGTAAACAAGAAGCCTTTCTCTGGTCGTGACACAGGATACACTTTGAGAGACTCTGAGGCAAAACTAAGATTGCCCAAGCCATGCACGAAGTATTTGAAACGAAGTTTTTGTTATAGTGGGGCACAACTGTGGAATAACCTCCCTCACAAACTTGTAAAACAGTTAATATTATTCTTTTGTAAATAGTTTACTGAAGTTTTTACCGCGACTAAATAAATTTGTATTGTATTGTATTGTTTTGCCTGCCGAAGGCGCTTACTCCCACAAAATTTAAAGGCCGTTTTCTACTACGGCCGCGTCCCCCCACGCGGGCGAACCACAGACTTTTGAACATGCTCTGCACGCGAGCTGAAGAGCCGATAATCAGCAACGGAGCATGAATAAACTGTCCGCTCCGCCTGCGCGGGCAAAACGGCTGTAGTGAAAAAAGGCCTTAACAGTGAACAGGGTTACGAATACGAATACCTGTGGTCACTGTATTATGTGATCAAAATAAATCGTAAATGGTCGGAAAAATTCGCCCAAGGTTTCACAAGTTCATAACAAGCATTGCGTGACATATTTTTAACATGTATTTGCAATTTGTTGACGATGCAGGTTGCCTACCTCTCTGCCAACCTCATACAAAATTGGGCGGGTAGGCCCATGTATTTCGCGCCAAAACCAAAACAGAGTTGCCACGACCAAAAAAATGCAAAACACACGACATTTTTCAACTCCATTGCAAACTCCGGAATAATAACGAATTTTATCTGTTTCCATGAGAATTAGTCTGTACAGTGTTTATTAAACGCTAGTTCATATTATCGTTGTGATATGTCTATGGTGTACAGTCATTGATTTCTATATAAATGGATTGCGCATCTGGCTGCAAAAGTGAAGCCAGCGAATATGACGAATGATGACGAATTTGGAGTTCTAAGATGGCCGCCAAAACATTTACGACATGCGTGCATTATCCTAGCAATACATGCAATGAACAAGTACGCTATATAAGCATTATTTTGAGGATACACCACGTATATTTATTTATTCATTTATATATGTTATATATTGCCTGCGAGGTCCGTATGGCTCAAGGTCAAAGACCTTAGGAAATATTTTTCAGTACGAACCGACCTAAACGGTAAATAACTTATTTATTTTTTTATTGTTTATTTAAGATTAAGGGTTGCAAAATTTTAATGTTGTGATAGCATTTTATAACATTTTAAGATACTTGCTTCACTCCGACCAGAAAAAGGATATCTGACACAAATTTATCTTTTACAAAAGTTTATTCTTTCATTAACAATTTCCCATCCATTTTTATTTTAAAATTTTGATTTTATTTATTGTGCCCTAATTTGTTAAAAAAATTGAAATTTTACAATACCTTTGATCGTGGTCAGATATCGCAAAAAACCGCTCGCTCACGCACCCAATCAAATTGCTGGAAAACATAGGATACCGCCCGCTCACAAAAAATAAAAAATAAATATATATATTATTATACTATATTATAAGATATATTATATTATATTATTATATTATATTTATTTATAAATATACGTGGTGCACCCTCAAACCACTAGTTATACTACTGTCTTCACCATGCAAAGCTACAATAATCTTCCTATTTTACACTAATATTTTGCTTAGGGAATAAAATCCTCCTGGAGTACAGCTTAGCTGGCACCAGCTTAGGGAAGTGACAGGGTTAGGCTGAGAATTTTACCTTACCTTTTTCATCTAATATGTTTTTTCGACAGCCAGCATATCTTGCAAACAAAGTAAACGCTTATTATATTATGCTTCACTGTAGCCACATGCACGCTTCGCGGGCCTATTTTTTGACTGGCGAAAGCTTGGAGCGCGCTCTCCAGTTAATATGTAGAGCTCAGTGCTTCCATACTGTTTGCCGGCCGATGGTATTTACTCACTGACGGAAGTTCCGGGACGTTTTTCAAACTATATATAATGAGGTGAATAGCTGGTGGGGTTTAATCACTGCGGTGAAAGCTCCGTGTACGTACGCACCAATGTACGCACCATAATGCATTCGGCATGAACTCGGTGTGCCACCAAATTATGGGGCTCGCTCAGGCTCGCCCCAAAAATCAGGCAAAACAACAAGCAACTGCCAACCTTACCCTAAATGAAAACAAAGGCAAATGAAAAAAAGAATATAGGTTAAATCTGGTAACTTTTAGACGTTTAACTTTTAACCAATCAATGGAATATAAATGTCGCACTAAATCAATGGCCAAACAAATTAGAAATCAGTAAAAATATCAAGCAACAGCCAACTTTACGTTTATAAAAGTCATTAAAACAGACTATTAGGTAAAATTTTCATACCTTTAGGATGTTTCAAGTTAACTTGGAACCGATTTGACTAAATATTTGATTAAACAATTTAACAAAACGACTTCGCAAAAGCATGCACGTGTAGAGAGCCAGGTGAGATCAAGTTGTGAACAACTGCGCATACATATGCGCACAACCACAATGCAACACAACCCTAAAAATTTGCTTTTACTGCCTACTTCACAAATTAGATCGCTGCTTCGCTCCCTCTGCAGCAAAATGTTCTGGGCAAATAAGAATTTGGGCATGTCAACTTTCTGTTTGGTAAAGCTGATGGCTTGCACTACGAAGTGAACAGTTACCTTCTCCGCCAACTTTACTGGCTTTTGTCCTATTTGAGCTAGTCTTGTGGTCAAAGCCAACATATGTGAAGTATAAATGGAACCTGAAGTTCAACTTTGTCACTGCACACAAATAAAATAAATCTGTCGTTATTGTTTGCATATTACATTTACTTACGCTCACAACTTTTACGTTGTTTGAATTAAACAATTTTTGTTTTCTTGCTAGACTAGCACGCTTTGCCTTCCCAAGTTGTCATTGTTAATTGTATTAGCATGTAACGAGTCGCAGTATTCTACTAATAGACTCAGCGTGAAAGAGATTTCTGAATTTCAGCATATACGCGTTTGTTTGTCTCTGAAATATATCTTTTCGGTAGCTTCTGGAAAGCAACTTGTCAAAGTAAGATGACTTAGGAATGAACTGCCTAATTAGCGGTTTTATTTTTCGCCTTCGATCTTGGCTTTTGACTGGACTAGCTAACGGTCGTGGGTCGGGGGTAGAATGTCGTGGGTCGGGGAAAAATGTCGTCTCATGGGTCTTGAAAAGATTGCTCAGCTGAACTTCTTGAGATTTTTAACGCATCTACGTTACTTGTATTAAAATTCGCACAGTACTGGAATTCGCGCAGCGCTGAGTGCGTGAATTTTAGTACTGCGCAAAATATAATCCGCACGAAAAGGTTTCTGGTGTGATATGAGGTGTTCATTCGTGCGTTCATTGCAAGTGATGCAATCAGCTCATTCGGCAAGTTATTTGCAATATATACACATTGATACGGTGGGCCACAAGTATCACGGCAAACATAAATGAAATTGTGTTGACATAAATTTTAAAGTGACAACAAATAAAAAAGTGGTGCATCAATACAGTATGTATTTACAAAAACAACACCGTATCATTCGTGCCAACTTCACAAAACTCACAGCGAATAAAAAAAACTCGCAGCAAAAAGAAATCTCGCGGCAAATGAAAAACTTACGGCAAAAAGAAATCTCACGGCAAATAAAAACCTCGCAGCAAAAGGAAATCAGTAGAGTGAAAATGCGAGCTCTGGCGCATTTCAACCCCTCCCACTTTTATGAAAATGAGATAAAACCCGTCAATCATTTATGCAAATGAGATAAATATTTCAAACACGTTTAAACATGTCCAAACATGTCTTATTAATACTAAATTTTGATTGGTTATTGTCTTTGAGTTATAGGCTATAAAATACTTGCAAGAAGAAAAATCTTTTAAAATGTTACAGAATGCATGGATTTCAAAATTGAAACTTTTGGAAAAAAACGTCAAAACTATAAGTAAGAACAACATGAAAAATTCAAATCCAAAATATAACTTATTATCCGGAAATCAGATTCCAATTTGGAATCCTCGTTTCCTAAACATACTACAAAATTAAATCCAAATAATAATTATTATTTACATCCTGATATAAAAGAACTTTTAGAAGAAGGAAAAAAATATGAGAATAAACTTGAACAGAAAAAAGGTATTGCTAGAAGTAAACAACAGCAACCAGAAAATAAGGAAATATTAAATAGAATGATCTCAAAGCAAAAAATTCCAATTGAAGAGTCAAACAAGGAAAAAGAAATAAAATCAAAGGATATAAAAGACTTTAAGAATAAAGGAGGATTTATAAAACACGATGATAAAGTGTATACGGCGGAAGATCTAACAAATATGGAGAATTTGGAAACATGAAACCTATTGATAAAGTTCAAAATTATAAACCTTCTAAACCAAGAAAAACTCTTCGCGAGAAATATATGACGAAAATAAAACCGGTTGAAGTTGAACCGAAAATCAGGGAAAACATAAGTGAATCAGTTGGACAAATTATGTATAAACGAAAACTGAAACGCCAACAAAAAGCAAAACAGAAGAATGTTGAAATTGGAGATCGTAGAAGAGCCGCCGAAAAGAAGAAAAAGTTGAATCAAGAACTTAACGATGCTAAAAAAGCGATAAATATAAAAATCAATGCGGAAGATATTGTAATCAACATTTCAAAGTTTTCAGAAAATGATTTACGTCAAGAAGTAAAAGACCGCAACGAGTTATACAGAAAAATGTCAAAAGAAATTTATTCATTAAAACGCGGATCTGATGAGAGAATTTCCAGAACAAAAGAATTAAACAAATTCAAAGAGGAAACACAAAAAATCAAACAAGAAGCAAATATTTGGAAAGAAATTAAGAAGAATTCTATTGCAGATAGAAAAAATTTAGTTCAAAAAAGAAGAGAAGTTATTTTTAACACGAAGAAATTTTTAAACGAACTTAATTATAAACAACCAGAACAACAAAAAGAAATTTTGAAAAAGTCTACTACGGAGAGTATTCAAAAACAAATAAGTGATTTTAAACCAAAACCTCCAACAAGACAATCCAAGAAATTACAAAACCCAAATAAAGAAAAACTAGAAATGAGGACTCTTGATGATGAAATTCAAAAACAAGATAAAGAAGAAAAATTGATGATGTCATCAATTAAGAATTCAAAGGTAAAAGATCCCAAATATATTACACTTTCTAAGAGAAGACTCATCGAGTTTCAAAATAAAACAAATCATCTTAAAGATAAGTTAATAAAATTGAGGAATCAAAATCCTGGAACAAGACCTATTCCTGCTCCTAGAACAAAATTAACCAATCAAGATAGTCAAAATTCAAATCAAACATTACTTGAACAAACACAAAAACTTAAACCTATTCCAAAACCAAGAACAAAATTAACCAATCAAAATAGCCAAAATTTAAATCAAACATTACTTGAACAAAAACAAAAACTTAAACCTATTCCAAAGCCAAGAACAAAATTAACCAATCAAAAGAGTCAAAATTCAAATCAAGCATTACTTGAACAAAAACAAAAACTTAAACCTATTCCTGCTCCTAGAACAAAACCTATACAAAAACCCGTTATACCTATAAAAGTAATTAAAGAACTTAATATATGAGACGGAAAAGTAAAAAGGTGGGGAACAAAAAATATTAACAAATATTTAGATACATAGAAAATAATTTGAATAAAGAAAATTATGATGATGTAACAGTAGATTTAGTCACAAGTTATATAAATAGACATGTCGATAAATATAGAAAACAGCCTATTGAAAAACCGATTACAAAACCTCGAAATAAAATTGAAAAACCGATTCCAAAACCTCAAAATAAAATTGAAAAACCGATTCCCAAACCTCAAAATAAAATTGAAAAACCGATTACAAAACCTCGAAATAAACTTGAAAAACCGATTCCCAAACCTCGAACAAAATTAACCAATCAAGATGAAGAACCAGTTTAAAAATTAATGGAAACTGCCATGAAAGGAAGATTAAAAAGTTATGAATTACGTTTTAAAAACGGAATAAATTATGAAATTCCTAAAATATGGCTATTATTATATGCCAAACCCCACGTGATTAAACTTTTAAATACACTTCAAAATAATAAAGTGGAACTTATATTAGTTTGTGATATGATAAAAAGAGATCCATTTACAGATGACGTCGTAGAGCAAGAACGAGGCTATTATAGTTCAAGATATCACAAAATATTACCGGGAGCAAATGTAGACACTATTTAGGATAAAATGGTAAACATCATTATAGGAGAGTTTGTAGAGGAACGAAAGAAAGGTTCGGGTTGGGAGTTTGAAAAAATAGTAAAATTAGTTATCCATCTAGCGAAAAATGATCTTCTTAAAGGTTCTTCTCACATTCCTACTCCAAAATATCTCGCAGATAAAAAGGCTTTAATAAATCCAAAAAATAATATCATTCATCCAGATACAAGAGAGTCCAATCAACAATGTTTTAAGTGGGCTGTTTCAATAGCAACGTTTACAAAACCTGGTGATAAAGATCGCGGAAGAATAACAAAGAATCTTGTTGAGTCAGCAAAAACTCTTGATTGGACAAATATTCGATTTCCTACTCCCGTTGAAGACATTAAGAAATTTGAAAAGAACAACAACTTAAGAATAAACTTATTTGGATACAATGAAAAAGATAAAGTTTTCCCCACGTTAGAAATGCATGATGATCCGGACATTAGACTTTTATTATTAGAAGATAAACATTATGTATTTATAAATAATATGAGCCGATTAGTAAGTTCTAATATAAATAAACACAAAAGTAAAATTTATGTTTGTGACTTTTGTCTACAACACTTTGGCAATGAAGACAAACTAAACGAACACAAAGATTATTGTAGAAAACATGTTCCTACAAAAGCAGAATATCCAAAACCAGATGCTTTTATAAGTTTCAAAAATTATACTAACAAATTTATGCAACCTTTTAAAATTTATGCAGATTTTGAGTGTATTACAAAACCTATAGAAAATGAAATAGGTGAAAACACGACACAATATCAACATCATATTCCTAGTGGATTTTGTTACTTAATAAAGTGTTTTGACAACTCCATTTATGAACCAAAATTAAGAATTTATACAAATGACCCCAAGAATCCAAAAACCGTACAGAAAGTATTTGTTGAAACACTTGAATCTGATACAAAAAAATATTTACAATACGTTCTACAAACACCCAAGGAAAATGATTTTCACAAAACAAGATGAACAAGATTTTGATGACTCAACAATTTGCCACATTTGTGGCAAATATTTTGGGTATAAAAAGAATAATCTAGAAGACTCGTACGAATATTGTCTAGATAAAGTTAGAGATCATTGTCATTTTTCAGGAAAATATGGAGGCGCCGCCCATAATAAGTGTAACTTACAATTGAAAAAATCAAATATAATTCCAGTTGTGTTTCATAATTTAGAAGGTTATGATTCTCACTTATTTATAAAACCTCTAAATAAGACACCAGGACAAGTGAATTGTATTCCAAAGACAGGCGAAAAATATATAAGTTTTACAAAATATGTTCTGGTAGGCAATACAGACGGAAAAACAATTTCACACCAATTAAGATTTATAGATTCCTTCAAGTTTATGGCTTCTAGTTTAAGTTCTTTAGTTGGCATTTTAACAAAAGACAGTTTAAATTGTCTTAAAAGATATTATCCAGATCACGTAGAACTATTGTCTAGAAAAGGGGTTACGTAGACAGTTTTGAGAAACTCCAGAATTCAAGTTTACCATCTAAAGAATCCTTTTATTCAAAACTTAATGATGAACAAATTTCAGAAAAAGACTTTTCCCACACACAAAATATTTGGAAAACTTTTAATATGACCACAATGCAAGATTATCATGACTTATACCTAAAAACGAATGTTCTACTTTCAGCCGACGTATTTGAGGAATTTAGAAAAGTGTGTCATAAGAATTAAAATTTAGATCCCACACATTACTTTACAGCTCCCAGTTTAGCCTGGAATGCTTGTTTACAATTAACAAACATAAATTTAGAGCTTTTACATCAAGAAAATATGTATCTTATGATAGAAAAAGGCATACGAGGGGGGGTGGCCATGATTACAAAATGACACATTAAAGCAAATAATAAATATCTTTCAGATTATGGTCCAACTTTGTCTAGTATTTTTGTTCCCTATTTAGACGCAAACAACCTCTACGGGTGGGCTATGATGATGAATCTTCCTACTCATGGATTTGAGTGGATGACGTCATCCGAATTTGAAAATTGGCAAAATCTTCCTGATGGGAGGGGTTGTATCCTAGCAGTAGATCTTGATTATCCCGAAAGTCTTCATGATTTGCATAATGATTTTCCACTTGCCCCGAACGAATAAAAACTCAAATAACAGAAAAACTTGTTCCCACTTTAAATCATAAGAGAAATTATGTAGTACATCATTTTGCTCTTAAAAAGTATCTTGAAAAAGGTCTAATTCTAAAAAAGATTCATAAAGAAATAAAATTCCATGAGTCTCAATGGTTGAAACCTTATATTGAAAAGAATACAAATTTAAGAGCTGCTTCAAAGAATAAATTTGAAAAAGATTTCTTCAAACTTATGAATAATTCAGTATTTGGCAAAACAATGGAAAATAGTCGAAAAAGATCGGATGTTGAATTGGTGAATAAAGAATGGAGACTTAAAAAATAACAAAAAAACCAGAATATAAATCTGTTAAAATATTTGATGAAAACCTCGTTGCAACTCGTAGTTATAAAACAAAAATTGTTCTAGATAAACCTATTTATGTGGGTATGAGTATTTTAGATATTTCCAAAAGTCTCATATATGATTTCCATTATAATTATATAAAACCAAAATATGCTGACAAAGCAATACTTGGTTTCACCGACACGGACTCCTTACTTTATAAAATTCAAACCGAAGACTTCTACAAAGATATTTCACCAGATTTAGAATCCAAATTTGATACTTCAGAAATCGTAGTAGATAATCCATACATTAAAAGAGATTTTATAGGAATTTCGGGAGTAAGATTAAACAAAAAAGTTCCGGGAGTTTTTAAAGATGAATGTGGGGGTACTCAAATTATAGAATTTGTGGGGTTAAAAGCCAAATTACACTCTTATCAAAAAGAAAACTCATCGGAGGTGAAAAAATGTAAAGGCTTAAAGAAATCAGTTATAGATAAAACTTTAAAACTTTCTCATTATAGAAATTGTTTATATTCAGAACTTCCCGAAACAAGATCCATGAATATTATAAGACATAGAAAACACGAACTTTTTGCAGAAACTATAAATAAAATTGCTATAAGTGCCAATGATGATAAAAGGATTATATTACCAGATAAAATTAATACTTTATCTATTGGGCATTATAAAACTAGAAACTACATGATAAAAAAAGTCACTTGTATAACTTGATTTCAAGTTACACAAGTAACCAAACGTGTTTAAACTTGTCCAGACTTGTCTGGACTTGTTTTTGCTGAATCAGCAATTTCAACTCTATAAATATCACCTCAAATATTCAACTCTATTTTTTTGTCATAAGCCGTTTAAATAGCTCTATAACTAATTCCAAAAAATTCTGCCGCTTTTTTGATACTTGGAAACACTTCTATCCATCCAGAATTAACATTTGTCATTCTTGTATCTTTCGGTTTTGTCATTATTTTTTTTACAACATAACTTATAGTTTTTCCTAGTATCCAACCCCCCAAGAGTCCTAATACACCAGATGAAACATGTTGATATTCCATCATTTCTTTTGAAGGTTTATAAAAGTCATCTAATACAGGTTGTCTAGAAAAGTTTAACTCTTCTTCATGGAGTTGTTTTAATGATTCATTTGTAGAATTCAAGTCTTTATTAGCGTCCGATAATTCTTGTCGCAACCTATTAATTTTATCTTTTCGGGCAGTTTCTTTTTCGAACCATTTTTCTTTTCCAACCGCTAATTTTTCCAACGCCAAGTTGTGTCTTTTCATTTCTTTTTCATACCCTTTATGATTCAATTTACTGAATAAAAATCCGGCACCCGCGAATGCAAATGCATTAAAAATTCCGCCTGCTACTACTGAAACCATTTATTTGTCAATTTTTTCGGGAAAAATTTTTTTGTCTTCAAGGTATTTTTCAATAACAGATCCAATCATAACAGCACCTGCAAGTTTTAAAGTCCCACTTACATTTTGGGGAGTTCCTAAAGGTTCCCCTATTACTTTTTTACTTATCATAGAAACTCCGACAGCGGTCAAAGTCAAGACAGCCGCGTTGTAAATTTGATTAACAATTTTAGTCTCATTATTACTCATTTATTATATAACTTTTTAAAGATATTTTTAGTCAAAACTGTCTAAACTTGTTTGGGGTTTGGGTTCTTCTTTTATTGGACTTTTAATTCTTATTAGGTTTTTTTAGGGTACTTCATGTAACAAAATATTCCAAATGCCAGTATGCCAAATATACCAATACCAGGGAAATACCCAAAAGGGACATCATCAGTTTTGTTTAGTTCTTCTAGATGTTTCTTTTTTGCTTCTTTTGCTTTTTTAGAAAGTTCTGCTAGACGTTTTCCCATTTCAACTTTTTTAGGATCTTTAATTTTATTTTGCGTAGTAACTATTTTAGGTTGCATAACATCTTGTTGTTGTTGCATAATATTAGTTTCTTGTGAACTCATTTATTTAGTAATTTCTCCTATAAATCCCTTTAAAATCCAACCGGTCGAAAAAATTTCGCCTATAAATCTCTTTAAAACCCGACCGGTCAAGTTTTAAGGAAAAACCTAGTACAAGTCTAAACTTGTTATTAAGAGGCGACTGTTTGCACAACAATATTTAAATTAGACTCATTTCCATAATTACCACCCGCTGTTTTTCTTATGTGAATATAAAACATAACCACGTCATTAATGTTTCTGACTTGATCTTTAAGATAAAATGAAATATTTAATGGAACAGCTTGATAACTGCCAAAATTTAATATATTTTGATCAGTAATGTCTACTGTTTTTATGACTTTTGGCTGTTTAGATTTATTTTTCATAAGTACAAAAGTTGAGTACTCAACACTAATGTTTGTAATGGTGGCATCATTGTCAAATGTATGATTCAACAAGGTTACTTTTGTCTTATCATTTACATCCGGGATATAGATTGAACTAATCGGATAACCACTATTCAACGTTTTTGGTATACTATAACCAACTACTCCATGTAAACCTCTATATGAAAAATTATACAAGTATGTTCTAACAATGTCGGGTTTATTATTAACAAGTTCTTTTGGTGTGTAACCATAATTTAAACTCATTTATTTAAAGTAGTTTCTAAACAAATTCTCAAAATTGTCTCATTTTTATAGTTTGTTGGTGGATTAATATGACTCATCTTGATGTATAACAATACAATAACACTAGTATCACTCACGTAATCAACAAGGTCAAATGACTTGTTTATAACGAATACATGATTTCCATTAGGTTTTCCAGAATAATTATTATCATTCCCTTTGACTACTCCACGATAGTTTCCAAACATAGAAATTGGATTTCCAAGATTAAATTCCTCATTAGACTTGTCTTTTTTGACGACAACTAACTTGTAGTGAATTTTAAAATCTCCATGTAAAGTACTATCAGTATCAATGGTATGAGTTTGAATAGTTAACTTGGTACTTTTGTTACATGAATTTTCAACAAAAGGAATACTCATCGGAATTCCATTGAGTAACTTAGCAGGTCCTGCCCACGCAGATGTTAATTCATTAAAAATCAAATCACAATATAGGTTTTCTGTTAGTGTTGTTTGTATTTGCGTAAAACCATAATTTAAATGTATTTATTTTATAAGATAAATTTTGCAAAAACTAAACCAAATATTAACATTACACCCGCAATTGTCATGTGATCTTTTTGCGTAACAACCGCGTTTTTACTAGAAGTTTTTTGTGTAACAACCCAACTTTTTTGCATAACAAGCGGACTTTTTTGCATAACAACCAGGCTTTTTGCGTAACAACCGAACTTTTTTGCATAACTTGATTAAGTTTTTCGTTTTTACAAAATTTCATACTCGTTGTGGCGGTAGTTAAAATGTTGT
The DNA here is from genome assembly GCA_025434845.1 of Phenganax subtilis. Lineage (NCBI taxonomy): Eukaryota > Metazoa > Cnidaria > Anthozoa > Malacalcyonacea > Clavulariidae > Phenganax > Phenganax subtilis. The sequence goes on along the minus strand of JAOBYK010215565.1, from coordinate 7,176 downwards.
TAAATCCTTCTATTGGATTATCTAATATAATCATATCAGAAGGAATCAAAATTAAACCGGGACTAATTACCATATTTAAAATAACATTTGTGTCTTGAATTGCGCGTCTCATGTTACTTATTGTTACAGTCGGATCATCTTGAATTATAGTGTCTTGAACAAGTTTTTGGAGTACGTCTTGCGTTTGTGAACTTTTTGCACCTTTATTGACAATTGACCATCTTGTTTTTGCTTGCGATCCTAAAATTGTGTAAACATAACTTTCTATTGATTGTTGTAATAGTTTTTGACCAATTTCCATAAGTCCATCAGAAGTAGATTTTATGTATGATTTCCAATCATTCAAATCATTTCTAGGAACTACCTTGTCAATGTACTTATATCCAATTCCAAGAATTCCCATGCTTTTGTTGTATTTTGGAAACACGTAGTGAACTTTTCTTATTTTTGATCTGTCATGTTTTTCTAAAAAATAACTTAGAGACTCTTTTTTGTGTTCTAATTTGTATTTCCATATCTTCTTTGTAGGAATATTCTTTTGTATGAGCTTCAAGTCATCTTTGTTGACAAAAGTACTTAATTTGTTTGGATATCTCAAGAATATCTTCATATGATAATAAATGTAATACCTTGCAATACTCGAAATAATTTCAGGTTGACTTTTTGTGTTGATGTGTTCTAATGAAAGTCCTGATTTGTAAGATAAAACATAAGAAGCAACTAAACTTGTAAAATAAGGATCTTCGAGATAGTTAAACTTTGACTTTGTGATGTCATCACTGGGATTTCCCCACTTGATGTTAAGCGGATTAAGATTACACTTGAAATAATCCGACTCATTAACATAAGTGTTAAAGCTCTCGAAATCTATATTATTTTCTTTAAGCTTTAACCGCGTAATTGTTCCTTTATTGTTCCAAATTCTGGGGGTCCAATATAAAGAATAAGAGTATTTGTCTTTAAATGTTTTTGAAGTAATATCTGTTCCATAAGAATCACTTACGTAATAATCTATACTTGTATCAAATTTCAAAGTATCTGGATCAACAATAACATTACATTCAAACTTATCCTAGTTGGCATTTGGATACTTTTTGGAGAAGTCGTCTTTGAGTTTTTGAACTTGATTGTTATAGATTTTCTTTGCTTTCTAGTAGTTTTTTTCCATAAACAGCTTTATAGTATTTGTCATTGTCAAAAGAGTTCACTTATTTAAACACGCATTTTGCGTGTTAAAATAAATAAACAAACTAACTGTATTTATTGACAATAATCACAAGGAGTTTCATATAGACAAAAGAATTGAGACAACCTCGAGGTCCAGATTATTCTTAAAATCAGCTTCAATATTCTGGAATTACAGAAATCTAACTCCAAGAAAAAATAACTTTATTTCTAAAGATAACGCAACACTTTTACTTCGCGAGGGATATCTTACATTTGATGGCATTCAAAAAGAATTAAAAAAACATAATATTCTCCTAGATAAACTTCCTTATATGAATAAGTGTAAAGTATACTGTTCTGTTAGTTTAAATCTTAAGAGTTTTGGACTGTTGTTGGGCTTTTCAAAAGATAAGAAAATTACTCCTAAAACTTGGACAACGTCAGAAAATAAGTGTGACATTAATCGCGGTTTAAGATATGTTAGTATTTGTTGTGATGCTGTAAATAAATCTTTAAATTTTGATACAAATGAAAAAAGAAGTTCAACTTTTGTAACTTTACCTATAACAACAACTCAAACATTAAATGGATCTGTTTCTCATTATAAAGATATTGAAAGTGAAGTATCACTTTACAACGGAATTTGGGAAAAGTTTACTTTTGACGTCATAACAAATATAGGGGAAAACCCTAATGTTGGATCGGTGTTATTAGAACTCTATGTAAAATAAATGAACGCAATTGACTTCTGCAAAGAACAAAAACTTAGAGACTTGTATTACGATCCAAAAACTGGTTACATGTCTGCTGAAAAACTTTATCAAAAATCACGCGAACAAGACTTGAATATTTCTAAAAAACAAATACGCAGTTGGCTCAAAACGCAAGACACTTTTACGAGATATAAACGTATTGTTAAGAGACACAAAACACTTCAAACTTATGTAAACGATTTAGGTGATCAAATTCAATTGGATCTTGTTGATATGAGTAAACTACGATACAAAAATCAAAGTTATAATTGGATTCTTACTGGTATAGAAATATTATCTAGATTTGGTTTTGCTATTCCTGTACGTAAAAAAGACACTCAAAATATGACCGAATCTGTAAACAAACTTTTAGAAGAGTTCAAGCCTAGATTCGGGGAATACCCTAAAGTAGTTCAATTTGATGAAGGAAAAGAGTTTTACAATGTGGGAGTTAAAACTTTGTTGGAAAGTCGTGAAATAGCAAGTCGGATAAAAAAGCTTCAATTGTGGAAAGATTTAACAGAACTTTAAAGTCTATAACGTGGAAATACTTTTACTCTAAAGGTACTTATAAATGAATAGACATTCTTGATGAACTTGTTCATAATTACAATCATACAAAACACAAAAGTATTTTGATGAAACCTGCTGATGTCAGCAAAAATAATGAACATCAAGTTTGGTTAACTTTATGTGGTCATTGGACCGGGAAATACCCTTTACCAAAATTTAAAATAGGAGATCTTGTTAGAGTAAGTAAATATAAGACTATTTTTGAGAAAGGATATAAAGCTAATTTCACAGAAGAGATTTTCAAAATATCAAAAGTTTTTAGAGGAAATCCGATGACTTATGAAATTGAAGACATTGAAGGTGAACCTATTTTGGGTAAATTTTATGAGGAAGAAATAAGTCACGTGGATAAAATTGAAGACGTTTACAGAATCGAAAAAGTTTTAAAAACGAAAGGAAATATGGCTTTTGTAAAGTGGATGGGTTATGACAATAAACATAACTCTTGGATTAAGAAATCAGATATAACAAAACTATAAAAGATTTTCACAGAAAATCCTTTAAATAAATGGAAAATAATGAACTTAAAGATTTAGACATGGAAATTATACCTTTACTTCCCGACATCCTGGATGATGAATTTGAAGAGACGGTTGTTGACAATGATGCCACACAAGAAACGTCATATATTAATCATAAGTTTGAAGATTTTGATTTTGATCAACTTACAAATCCTGATAATAGACCAACTAACGCAGTTGAAAATTTCATAAGACAAACTAATCCAGGTTTCAGGTTTCATAATACGAATATAGAAATTAACTTTAGAAATAATATTGGTATTTCGAAGAGAAATCATATAACCTATAAACCTTTACTCGAAACTAATGAAAGGGGAAAATCCCAAATTGTTTTAATAAGAAATAAAAATATTCTTAGATATAATACAGCCGTAAAATCAGTACTTATAAAAAATGCAATAGATCAGTTCAAAGAAGAAATAAGTCTAATAGTAGAAAAATGGAAAAACACTCAAAAGTTAGAATTTGATGAATACAGTTTTGTTGACACTACCGCTGGCATGTCATACTTTGATGGTCTAACCCCTAATGAAAATCGAGAACTTTAAGGCGTTTTAAGTCCCACAAAAGATAGTTCCGACCGTCTTGGTGATGATGGGGCTTTACAAAAACAGGCGAATCATTTTCAAGAGTTACTCAATGAAACAATAGATCAAAGAGAAAAAACAGATAACCCCGAAGAATATATTGATTTTGAAGAAAGAGTAGTAGGTTTAAGAGAAGCTTTAAATAGAACAATAGGCCAAAAATGTAATGAAGAAACTAAACATAATCAAATTCTTGATCTTGAAAGATTAAAAAAATTTAAAGAATGGGTAAAAAAAACATGGTTGCTTTAAGTGGTGTCACGATAGAGATAGGAGGAATAATTACTTCAATTATTATTGGCGGAAGAACTGCTATTCAAAAAGGAGCGCAAGCAACGAGTAATTTTGTCAAAACTTTGACAAAAATAGCGAAAGAATTGGGTCCAATTGGAAGTTCAATTTTAAACTGTATTGGTACTGTTTTAAAATGGGGTGCAAAAGGTATAAGTTTTTTAGTGAATAATTTATGGATTTTGGCTTTATATTTGACTTGGTTTGTTTATGATATGTACAAAAACAAAAAACGTAAAAAAGTTAAAAAATAAATGAGTATGGATACTTTAATACCAGGTTTTAGAAAATTAAAAATGAGTGATATCAAAGGCACTCGTACAAAACATGTAATTACTTTTAATCCAAACAAGGCGAATCCGGGAGAAGAAATTTACGTCAATATTCCAAAATTGAAATTTGATACTTGTTTAGTCCCTGATAGTTTGTGTTTAAAGTTTGATTTTAAAAATAAAAATGACAAATCATGGTTTTTAAATAATCTTGGAAAACTACTTGTAGAAAAATTAACTGTAAGTGTTGGAGGTGAAAATGTTTATGATAATAACTGATACGGTGAACTTGAAGTTTACAAAGATTTGTGGTTACCTCAATGTGTTCGAGATGAACTTGTAGATTACGGAATTGGTAATGAAAATACAAGGAAGTTAATTTCCGGTTCTGATGATGGCGCAAAAACCGGAAATACTCAATAAGTTTTGGATGCTTTAATGGCTTCAATTCATGGAACAAAACAAAAAATAAAGCTTGATAAAATTATAGGTGATCATGGTCTATATTCTCCTTACTCAATGGGTCATAGTTTTCAGTTTAGAATTACATTACCGAAATCTTCTAGTATTATGGTTATAACCATAGTATATATAACTCTAGTATTATGGTTATAACCACAGTATAACCATAATACTTCTAGTATTATGGTTGTACTTTAGAAACTATTGAATTAGAATATGAAACGATTGAAAATGAAAATTTAGTAGGTCAAGTTATTTCAGGGTACGATGTTGGTAGAAGTTTAAGTTTTGAACATGTGAATTTGATGAAAACAGAAGAATGGGATAAATCAAGTACTTTAATTAATGAAACTGTAAACATTCCTAGAAAAAGTATGACGGGTATTGTAATGCTGTTTAGAAATAAAACTATAACAGATAGTGAAGAATACTTGTATCCAAATATTGAATCGGTTAAAGTTACGATTGAGGGAGTCCCAAATTGTGTTTATAGTCAAGGAATAAAGAAAGAAGACTTGTATCCCGAAGCGAAGAGATTTTTTGAAAACTATAACAGCAACATGACTATTAGAAAATTTTTTAAGGAAAAATTCGCCTTGATAATTGATATTAGAACAATATGTGATAAAAACTTTGTTGGATCTGGAAAGAAAATTATGAATACTCAAAATGGAATTCTTCTTGAAGTTGCTAAAAAAGCCACGTCAGCAAATGTGATGTGTAAGATATTCGTGATTAGTGATGGTCTTGTTAATTTCAAAAACAATTTCAAAAACAAAATGTATACTATTAAATCACAACGAAGTTAAAAAGCAGTTTTGGTTTCTATACTTTTAAAAGTATATAAACTTGCGATAATAAAATTTATTCAACCGAATAATTATATGGATACCTTAAATTTATGTCTAATTTTGAAAACCTGACATTTTTTAAGTTTTTAAGAATCTCATTTTTTTCTTCTTTATTTACTTCGCCCAAGTGGTCATCAAATATAGTTTGCATATCTTTTTTATTTGGATTACAAAATGAAATGGTCTTGAAGTGTTTTCTCTATATGGTTTAGAAATAGAAGTAAGTTGTTGGGTAATCACAATTGCACTAATACCATAATGTCTTGCCGAAAATGCAAGATTAACAAGTTTGGAAGTTCTACCTTTTACAAATTTTCCGGAAGTGCAATCATCTAAAATAATTAGAGAATTTGTTCCTTTTGAAAATTCAACAATTTGTTTTAAAAATGCTTCTACATAATCCTGTTCACAATTTATAACAATAAATTTCTCATCTTTCTCATAACCCCAATTATGATAGATCTTATTCCATTTGTAAGTTGGACAAATTAAAAAAATATAATTAAAATAACCCAAATACTCATTTTCGAGTAATTTAAGAAGATAGTAAGTTTTTCCACAACAAGTAGATCCAACAATGATCATATTAAATGGATCTTTTATACTATTTATTTCAACAGGTTTAAACTGTTTTGTACTATTAGAAAAATCACTCAAAATACCAACATTTTTATTAGTTTTCTTATTTGTAATTTTATCACTCATTTATTTTTACAGTACTTGAAGTTGTGAGGTCATCAGACGTGTTTGAACTTGTTTGGTCTTGGGGATTCCCCTCATTCATTTTCTTATTGATAACGTGTTTACCTACAATAAGTCCTCCAGAAAGAACTCCAATAAGAGGAATATAAGAGTAACGTATTCAAGAATTAGTTTTACGTCTTGATAAAATGGTTTATTATTTATAAGTTCTTTTCCAAGTTTTGTGGAATCATCAATAAGTTCAAGATGCTCTAAAAGTTCAGAAAATTTTCAAACAACTGCATCAGCCAACATTTCATTTGTTTCTAAAAGTTGTTCTCTTTTGTAATCTTTAAGAATTTGTTCAAGTGCCTCTTCTTTTGCTGTTTTGATATCACTTTTAATGTATTTAATTTCTTTTTTATCAACAAGTTCTAAAAGTGTTTCTCTAATTGTTTTTTCAGGATGGAAGTCCATTTATTTAGTAACTTTTTCCTCAAAAAGTCAAAATTTAAATACCTCCTCAATAAGACCCCTTTTATCTCTGAACACTGCTTTTATCTCATTTGCATAAATGATTGACAGGTTTTATCTCATTTGCATAAAAGGGGGAAGGGTTGAAATGCGCCAGAACCCGGATTTTCACTCTAATGAAATCTCATGGCAAATAAAAAACTTACGGCAAAAAAAATGTTTCCACTTTGAAAGCTACCTTTCAGGTAGATATCTGCATATTCATTGTGTTTTTGTTACTTCGACTGCATAACAGACCACATGGTCAATGGCTGTGGTTCTAGGTTTGACTGTTCATTTTGAAAGCATCGCTTGGGGTTAAAAACAAAACAAAGAAATGGAAGAGCATGAAACAATGTAAGTAGAAAAGTGTCCTTTTCTAAGTTGACTATAATTTTCTCATTATCATGTATATGATTGTATGGCATATTAGTCCAGGACCTGTATAAGAGTTTGTATGCACTTCATTTACCACAGGCAAACTCAACTGTTTTAGGGTAAAATGA
>JAOBYK010214454.1:0-20295 GCA_025434845.1 Phenganax subtilis | reverse complement strand
CAAAAGGGAGGCGCTGTTTTATCTGGAGAGGAGGGCGCCACCCTGTGCAGCGGGGAGGGGCTGCGCAGATTTTTAAAAACATGTACACCAACTAGCAAAAACACAAAAGGACATTTCCTGTTTTTGGAAAAGTTGATGGTCTGCAAATTAAAAAACCAACTATATATTTTTGTTTTTCGTTGGCGCGTACCAGCGTGGAAAATGAAATCGAACCGTTTATGATGCGTCGCGGCGACCTACTTAACAGACTTACCGCACTTGCCTTAACCATGCTAAGTACACTTAGTAACCTTCCTAAGTGCCACTTAGTAATTGGTATAAGTTAGTTTATGTAAATCTGATAAGTGACTATATCGAACTTGCAATAACATAGTTAAATAGTTACTTAGTTCCATAAGTACTTAACAAGTATCATAACCACTTAGCAACCACCACGGTCATCCAAGTACTTGGAACTCTTTGGACACTTGACACGGAACCTTATTGCTTGGAACCTCGGAACCTTCAGAACCTTTGGAACCTTTACTTGGAACTTTTTAGACACTTGACACGGTACCTTAACCTCGGAACCTTCGGAGCCTTCACTCAGAACCTTTACTTCGAACCTCGCAACCCTCACTTGGAACCTTCGGAACCTTCACTTGCAACCTTTACTTGGAACCTCGGAACCCTCACTTGGAACCTCGGAACCTTCACTTGGACCCTTAAACTTGGAACTTTTTGGACACTTGACACGGAACATTTGCTTGGAACCTCAGAACCTTCGGAAACTTTACTTGGAACCTCGGAACCCTCACTTCGAACCTTCGGAACCTTCGGAACCTCGGAACCTTTACTTGGAACCTTTACTTGGATGCCCGTGGTGGTTGCTAAGTGGCTACAGCGGATAGCGTGCTTAGCAACGAACCTATACGTTACCCAAAAGAATATATATCTTCAGTAACATTGCTTATAACATGGCCAAACCAACATATAAACCAGTCAATATACATATAGTGTTTGTAATATTTGTTAAGTACTTAGCGTCAACATGTAAGTGCTTAGATTTATGTTAAGTAGCAAGGCAACTTAGTATCTACTTAGCCTTTAATGTAAGTAGTTTGCGCTAAGTTTTGTAAGTAAGTTGTCGTGCTTACGAGCATGTGGGGTAAGTAACTTAGGTGATTTATGTATGTTGGCTAACTGGAACTTACTAAGTATGTTAAGTGCACTTGTGGGCTACGTGGCGAATGCTTGCGTGCACGGGAAAGGCGCACGCGTGCACAAAACAATGCGTACAATGCGTGCGTGTGCTTTCTTTCCTAGAGTTTTTTTTTTCGAAGGCGTTTGCAGTGCAAGTGTTTACTTTTATTTTTGCGAGGGGTCCGCGCAAAACGTTTCCACATATTTTTGACGATGTGTTTCTTGTCGATATTTTTGATTTTTTTTGAATTGTTTTTTCTTTTGTTGGCATTTGCAGATTGATTTTGATAGGTTTTTAGGAAGTATCCGCAAAAAGTTTCCACAACTTGTTGTTTGGAGTTGTTGTTATTGTTTGTTTTGTTTTTGTTTTCTTTTTTGTTATTTTCCATTTGCAGCAGATGTATATATGTAAATATATCAAAAGGGAGGCACCGATTTTTTGCGAGGAGGAGGGTGCCACCCTGTGCAGCGGGGAGGGGCTGCACAGATAATATATATCAGTCAAACCCTTTTGTTGGGTGATGATTGTGCCCATGATGGAACTTGGACGAAGGGACTGCGGTGAGCCCAGAGTGGAGGGTAGGTGGGATTTCCATGTACAAGATCACTGTACGTCGAACTATGTAGGCATGTGCATGATCACGTACAAACATGTGCAGATCCATGAGGCATGCATTGCTGGCATGAAGACATTCACTGAAAGACAGAATGAGAGGCCAATATTTCTCTAGTGGCTCTAGTTAGCTTGACTCCATGGTCGGTATCTCAAACAAAAACAAGTTTGGCGAATGCATCCACGAGGCAGAATTGGATCCATGGGCATTTGGCGAACGCCAGTTGAGAAGGCGCCAATTTGGGACTGAAGTGTTGCGGTGCCATGTCTCTGGAGGGCATTTGATGAGGGAAGTGAGTCAAGGTTGTTTCTTTTGATCAGACATGTTGAGAAGTCATTTGGTGAGGGAATTGTTACTTTTGATCAGTACATGTTATAGTTGATGCTCAATCAATCATCTGATATGAGCCTAAGTGAGTGCATTGCATATAGTGGCCTACTGTGCAATCAATTGTTGAATGTCGTACGTGAGCAGGGCTTTTGCTCGCTTGTTGGCAGGGATGCGTCTCGCCTTGTTTGATAGCGGTTTGGCTCTCGTATACCGTGATTGTAGATTGGATCACTGATTGGGTTGGATCGTAATGGCAGCGCCTCTGTTGTTGGCATGGATCGCCTCCTTTGTGCTCCGGCACGCGCGTACCGATGTGGAGCGTGCCATTGGAGCGACCCGAGTCCTGGTGTCAGTTGAGAGGGCCTTGCAAGCGTGTTGGGCCCTGCCACAGGAGGTGACTCGGAGTTTGGTAAAGGCGCAGCTTCAGCTCAAAAATGCTGAGCACCCTTAAAGACCGAGGTGGCATTCCTGGCCAACGGTGGCGGACAGCGATTCTGGTTCGATCGCTTTGGGTGGCTCCGAGACGAGTTTCCGCTGCGAGAGAACTGGGAGAGGGAGTGGCGCACAAGCGCCAACGGCTTCCAGAAGGATGTGGAGAGGTACTTGACCGTCAGCGACCTCCAGCAACAGTTTTTGATCTTCGCCGGACTCTGCAAGTTGGCAACTGCGTTCGATGAGTTGGCCCAACTTTGCAGATGGCCATTCGGATTTTACGTCCGTGACGCTGCGCAATCAGCTCAGTGGAGGCCTAACTTTGAACCTCCTAACTTCATGATGCGCGTATGAGATTCTTTCGACCCGTCTGAAACACGGACCAAGGAGTCTAGCACGAGTTCTTGGGTGGCAAACCTTCATGCGCAATGAAGGTGATATGAATTGCTCGGCTCAGTGTTTGAGAAAAAGTTGATTTGTCCTTCGTGCACGTTCTTTGAAGTCGTTCGTTGTTTGAAGTCCTTCCCAAACTTGAAATGTGAAACTTGAAACACTTGAAACGTTTTATAGGAGCTTTACTGTTGAGAGGGTTGGTCGTGAGAGACTGGGACTTGTGGAGACTTGTGGGACTTGACTGTGGGACTTGTGGGACTTGTGGAACTTGGTGCTTACAGCTCAGCTCCGGCCCCGCCAGGCAACCTTGGAGTGAGTCCCGCTCATGGCAGGGCAGTGCATGCTCGCCAGTCAGCAGGGAAGGCAGGCCGGGAAAGGTATACCCTTTGGGAGGCGTGTCCTTTTGCAACATGAGAGACTGACAAACATCCTTTGAGAGATTGCGCTTATGACTCATGATTCCTTACGACTTACTGTTTCGAGATGTTGCGTGTATGTTGGTCCAAAGCGACGTATGCGTGTATATACGTCATGAACATGAACATGGAGTATATGAACATGAACATGAACATGAATGGATGAACGTGAACCTGAACATGGATGAACATGAGCATGAACATGGATGAACATGAACATGGTGGCAACAACGAGCATGTTTTCAGTCTCGTGGATCATGCACGTCACATGCAATGGTTGCATGGTCAGAATGTAACTTCTTGTTCACTAACTATTCAATTGGACTTTGTTTTTCGACCAGAGCGATGGCTGTCAAGCCAGAAGTCGAAGAGGAGGTGCGAAACCTCCTGCAGAATGCCGACACGAAGGCATTAGTGGGATCTGTGCGGAAGATCATGCAGGTGTTGGAACACCATGGCTTGGCATGCCGCCAATGCCTGAGTTGCATGAAGGTGGGCGTGCATGACGCTAACCGAGATGGTCTCGGTGTGTCGGCCTTCGACTGCCACAGGCTGTGCTCCGAGATCAGCGACATCGGCTACGACAGCCAGGAGTTCAAGGGGGTGGCAATTCAGCTGCAGGGCGCAGAGCTGGAAAGGGTCCAGGCCTTCAACAGGAAGTTGCAGGAGGAGGCCCATGGCCTTTTGGGTGGCGCAAGTGACATGATCAGGTACGCAAGTTTGGCTGGCTCTCACGCCAACTACGCCATGAGGTGCTTCGCATCGCATGTGGAACACAAGGATGATGAGCTCACGTTGGACGGCCGACTCTCGCTAGAGAGGCTTGCGTCGAAGGATGGCGCCTTCTACAAGGCCATCGTTGATGGCGAGACATGGATGGTGCTTGAGGCCACTTGCTCCACCACCTGGCCAACGCTGGCCGAGACAGTGCAGGCAGCTTACAATGCAGCTGGGCAGCTGGCGAGGCATGAGACTGACCTTCAGGTGATGAAGAAGCTGCACACGGCCATTGCGCGTGGTGCAGCCTACGACAAGGCGAAAATGCAGGTGCTGCGTTCCAAGCCCCCGAATGCAGGCGCAGTGCCGCGCATGTACACCTTCGTCATGCACTTCGCTGGGGGGCGATCAGGTGAGTTCCTGAGAGAGACGGAGGCCTTCTTGCGCATCAAGTGCGTGCCTGTAAGGCACTTGGCCTGTGAGGTGTACGAATCCCTCGCAATCGAGATGCGACGCACGGGAGCGCAACAATTCCCCAAGTGCCGCCATGCGCTTCTTAAGGCACTCTTCACTACTGAGTCTCGGATCACGGCCAGCGACCTTCGACGTCTCTTCAGCCAGAAGTCAGGTATGATGCCACAGCTGGAGGAATGTGAGGGGTTGATCACGGATGTGCAGAAGCTCTTCAAGGACCTTGACGTGCCAGCTGAGGTCAAGTTGCAGCATCAAGGTGACTTTGAGATCTCTTTGATGTTCCGCCTGTTGCAGAAGAAGGAGCCAGGCAAAGAGCAGCACGACAGTTTGCAAAGTGTTGCTCACAGTGCAGTGATGCTGATGAGGGAGCATTCTGGTTTGAAGACTCCTGACCTCGTCTCCCCATGGCGTCCATCCAGTTCAGGCACGACAACCTCGGGTGGTTCGGCTTCAGCAGCCGCCAGTCACTCTCTTCCGGCTGCTCCGAGGAACCTTGCATATACGTGCACGTGTGTGTGTGTGTGCGTGTTATTGGTTTGGCAGGGTCATATCTGTGAATATGACTCGCCAATTGGCAGTGCAATGATTGGCACGCCGCATGTACGACCACGGTTTGTTGTTGCATTGTAGGTGTTGTTACGCTTTATATTTGTTTTCATGCATTGAGATTAAGGAGTTGAACCCATGCATGTACATGTATATACAAAGATGGACATAGAAACCCTGTTTGTCGCTTTGGTACATGTTTTGATGGCATCGTCAAACACCCATGCAGGATGCGTGAGTACGACGAGAGCGGGAAACAACACACCACCGCAGCCTTGGAAGAGGCAGGCTTCGCGGTGAGCCAGCGGGTGCTCCACAAGAAGACCAAACAGGAGGGCGAGATTGTGGCCATGACTTCGGAGAAAGTCACGATCAACCTAGATTCAAAGACGACCATGACTGTTGGTGCACAGGATTTTCTGATGGGCCAATGGCAGACAGTGAAGGCCAAGGCGCCCATCGAGTTTCTTGCCTGGGAAGACCGGGAGCCGTTCAAGTCGGTGGAGGTCTCAGTCATGGAGCTCCAGGCTGGTGCATGCTTGGCCCTTTGCGAGGCCGCCAAGAAGAAGAGCCTGGAAGGTCTGATTGCGTTGCAGACCAAACCTGCGAAAGACGTGATTGCAGCAAAGGCGATCTCGAAGCACGCCTTGCAGATCATCCCAGTGACCTCAAAGATTCAGGTGCAGGAGGCCACCAAGGGAAAACAGATTCCGCCTTCGGCGATCTCCATGGGCCAGAAGAAGATTGGCGAAGCTGTCTTTGACATGTGGCTCATGCCGCATCCTTTGAAGGAGGGTTGCCTTGTGAGCCCGGCTTTCATGGTGCGGAGCACAGAGGATGAAAGCAAGGCCAACATGGAGATCTGGCCGGCGCTGGGCAGGCAACAGGTCAAGGAGCTGAAAGTTCCAGTGTTGAGGAACACGAAGGCTGTGAAGAAGGGAGAACAATTGCTGGTCTATAGGCCCAAGGTGGAGGCTGCGGCCTCGGAAGATCCAGCAGGGCATCCGAAGAAGAAGGCGCGAAAGGCCAAATGAGGCCACGTGAGATCACAGTTCAAGAGGCATGCGCCACGGTTTTTGAGGCTTGGCCACGGTTTTTGAAGCTTGCAAAGGGATCGATGAAGGGATCGATGAATCTGGTACTTGGACGTGAGCTGGCAGCTGCGAAGGAAACCGAAAAACTGCCAGCTGTTTGCTTCTCACTTTCGGCGAAATGTTTGTTTTGGGTGGTGGTGAGTATTTCATGCCATGTGATGCATTCACTTGATTCTGCGTGTTCGATTTCTTGAATTGCGTTTGCATTTGCAGTTCGTTGAGTTGTGTGCACCACTTCATTCGACGAATTGTGTTTGCCAATGGGTCTCTATCTCTGATGCCCTGCTGACAGGCGCGCCGGCCATGCAACAGGAGAGACTCGAGAAGTGACATGTTGAGAGGGCATTCGGTGAGTTAAGGTTGTTTCTTTTGACCAGTCCATGTTATATTTGATGATCAACCAAGTATATAAAGCTCTTTTGTAATCATAATGTGGATATCCTTGGCGATTATTCTTTCTGTGAGTCAAAGATGTGTTGCATTCATATGCAGGGCCATGTGCTCGCATGTGGCAGGGCACGCTCGCCACAAAGGAATGACCGTTGCCTTTCTATTCAATATCACGTGAGGCCTCATTTGAGTGTTGAGTTTGCAGGCTCTCGGTGCCTGAACCTGCATTTGCCATGTCTGGCTGCCCTTCGTTCACATTGAAGGAAGTGGACGCTGTGGCGATCGAAGGTTCCAAGTCCCTTTGGATTCCCACCACATGTATTGTGGAGAACACGAAGTACATCAAGATTTCCAAGTGGGATCGCGGCTTCTGCAAGTTCGCCACTGGTCAGACCATGGAGCGCCGCAGTGGAAAAACATCCAACTCGGTAAACTACCAATGCCTTGACTCGCTCTTGAAGTTGCGGCGGCAGGCCTGCAACAGTGCGTTGCGGAAGGCGTTGGCCGAGGCAGAAGCAGCAGAGGAACGCCCTACTATGATCCTCACCAAAAGACAAAAGAAGGATACCCAAGCGCGCGAATCCGACAGGGCAATAGCGGGCCATAGCGTGTACTTAGACACACCGGAGACGCAGCGGACGGCGTCGGTGAGAATGCAAGTCTTGTGGAGCGTCCAGTCCGCCGATCTGTGGGTTGAGTACTCTCAGGCCAACTTGGAATACCTTCGGTCATGCATCATGGACGAGAAGGCAACACAGGCTTTGGGTCGCACTCGAAAGCGCAAGGCCGGTGAAGCCAGAAACTTACTGGCAGATGACTCGCAGCACCTAGAGGACTCACAGGAGCCAGAAGGGGAGGGTGCAGACGGTGAAGCCGAAGAACCTCCAGCTATGGAGTCCCAAGGTTCTGACTGAAGGCGCCATCATGCATTGTAATTAGTCCTTGCGTCTGCCAAGCCTTGACGTTTGAGGTTAGTGCCAGGTGTGTAGATGTACACAAGCAGCAAAGCACTATGGGGAACCAGCCAAAGAAGACGGCTTTTATGGGGATTGAAAACGTTGGCCTGACTGCGTTTGGTGGACAGAGAAACTGTAGGTCAAGGATGGACGGTAAGCATGGGGGGTTCATGCAATGAGACGTGCAGTGAAACTTCTAATTGTATGCGCTGTTGTGTGAAATGCTTGTTCGTAATTACAAGATAATAACATGCAACAAGAATGCGAGCATTAACCCTGCACTCATCGTGGCGAGCTAAAGCCCTGCCTGTCGTTGCTCCGGCTCCCGCTTCTTCAGGACTGGTTTGTGAGGATGCTCCCAGCTGTTGAGGATCCAAGCCGGCGTGGGATTGTGGTTTTGGTTGTCGTTGAACTGAATGAACTATTGCTTTTGATCTGAATGAACTTTTGCTTTTGATCTGAATGAACTATTGCTTTTGAGAGTCTTCTTGTGGGTTGTGTTTTGCTTGTCATTGAATTGCATAAACCATGACTGTTCTTGTGAGTTTCATGAATGATAGCCTTCATATGGAATGTGCTGTGGTTGTTGTTGAGCTGCATGAGCCATTGCTTTGCATCGTGTGTTTTGGCTGTTGTTGAATTGCGTGAACCAAGGCTATTCTTTTCGATGGCTGTTGGAGCGCGTTTTGGAGGCGCGCGCACTGCAGACACCTGGCAGGGTGGGTGTGAGCCTCACTCGCCAATTACGCAGGGCACCGTTGCTCGCGGACATGTCATTGTTTTCACAATTGATTGACAAGTTTGTGGGCATCTTGGCTAGTGTTTTCTCATTGCAGGTATGTGTAAACTAATACCGTGGGCAGTGACCAAGTTTGTGTCGGAAGGACAAATGCTGTTGTAGTTAGAGGGACCAGGTAGGTTCGAGGTCAAAAGCAAGGTTCCTACCGTTTTGAAGGCCTTATATAAACGTGCATTTGTTCGTTTCTGAAGGGAGTGCGATGGGGCTCAAGACGCAAGACCAACAATGATGTATATGGACACTACAGCTCTTGTTGATAATGTAATCACATCATCATGGATCACATATCATTAAAAAATGTTATTACATGAATACATAGATGTCAAACGATGTCACCACATACTAGTACATGTGCCCACGCAGTGTCCACGGTCCCACTTTGATCATAGGTGTTTTGCCGGAGCCTTCACTGTCGCCATGGCTGCTGACAATGGGGATGAGGTTGACGCGGTGACGTCAGATCCCTACTTGCATCCACTGCCTGCTGCCGACGAAGCGTTGCCAGAGCCTGCCGATGGACATGAGCCAGATCCTACCGATGCTACGCGTGAGGGCTACTTGGACAACATGTGACCTGTTGTGAGTGCTTGATCGGGAGGATTGGGAACCTGTTGAAGTTGTGAGTGTCAAGAGATGTCAAGAGAGGTCACAGGTCACAAGGATCCATATAAGCAGTGAAGGGCACAAGGATCCATAAGCAGTCCCATTTGTTGTGAAGAAGACAGGGGTGTCCTTTGATTAACCTTTCATGGTGGTTAAGGTTGATAGACCAAACACGTGTTGTGTGTCATTTGATATCTGTGAAGCAAACCAAGGTGGAGCACTTGCGCAGGTGAAGGTCGAATTGACGGAAGTGAAGGAAGAGTACACAGCGGAGGAGTGGGCTCAATGGTATGCAGATTGGGCTGATTGGGCATGGTACGAAGAGGACGATGGCCAACAGCAAGCAGCTGAGCCCGTTGAGCCAGAGCCGGAGTATGTGGACGTAGTGACCTCCGAGACAGAGGATGAAGCCTACGAGCCACCGAAGGGGCCTGTGAAGGCAAAGCAGCGCCCAACGCCTCCACCGGCGCCACCTGCAAAGCATGCACAGGTGTTCATGGCGCCTCCGCCACCGCCGCCGGTTCCACGTCAAAGCAAACCCCTGGACGCTCCTTGCGCATTCCCACCGCTGCCTCCTCCACCTCCAGAACGGCGGGAGCACAACCCAGATCCTTGGACGCCGCCTGATATGTACCCACCTGGTCGCGGCACACCGCCTTGGAGGCGTGACTATCCGCCTTGGAAGCGTGATGCTGGCGCTGCTGAACCTGGCAGTGGCGCATCATCAAGGCGATCTGGTTCTGTGTCTTCATCAGAGCGCCGTGCAGGTTCACCATCAGGGTCAGAGCGACGAAAAGGTGCAGGCGAGTATGTGCCTGGTGGCCATGGCTTCATGGCGGCCAGTGGAGAATACTTGGCGTGCCTCGTCATACCAAAGATGCATCGTTTGAATTCTAAATGTTTGTCCTTGTTACGTTTTTTTGGGGATCAGGTGCAAGGTGTACACTTTATAAGGCCAGTTTCCGTGCTTCATAAATATATATATATACACACATCTATACATGTAAATACAGTGCGAGCAAACAGATCACAGCCACCAATTTGTGCGCCCAGAAAGTGAATGTGTTGCATAAAAAATAAGGCCTGGTCTCGGCCGCAAGCGTGCTCGGAAGCGTGGCGGCTATGCGGAGAGGATGAAGCAAGATCTAAAGCGGTTGCAGGACGAACGAGATGAAGATCACCGTGCGCTTCGAACTGCTGTGAACCTCAGCGGCCACTTGGTGTTGGGCAGCGGTGGCACGGGCTCGGCATCTTCGAGTGGCGCGCATGAGGCGAAGGGTGATGGCAAGAACCAAGGCAGCAAAGGCGGCAAAGGCGGCAAGGGCAAGCCGAAGGGTAAAGGCACTGGTAAGGATCACAAGAAGTGATTCGTTGCATGAATAGCGGCTGGCTATATGAACTAGGTGAACATCACCTTGGAGAAATGGATATGCATGGCTTTCACACGCAAGTGTTTCAAAGTGCCGTTCATGGATCTGGATACTAGTGGATTATGAAAGTCAGAATCTATTGCGCAATGTTGTGTTGTTGGATGTGTGGCTCCATGATGAACATCGGCGCGCAAAGCTGCAGGTTACCAAGTATAGTGAAGTGAAGAGTTCTGAACGTAGACGCACGCAGTCAAACTTGGCTGGATTGAAAAGAATTTCAAAGAAAACAATATTTGTTGCACTAGATTGTGGCCTGCCTGTATGGCCACACAATGAAAGTTGGACTAATGTGTGTCTACAAGCGATCGAGTGCTCTTGCCTACGAAAGCCAACGTGGCCTATATCTCCAAAGGTGAGAACTTGTGATGGAAAAAATGCGCTTGGTGGCTATGCTTGGGAGTGGGGAGTGGCAGGGGTAGTGGTGGAAGGGTGGTGACTGTTGCGTATTGGTGCTAGTGTTGTTTTGGTGTTTCTTGGTTAAACTGTCATTGGAAACATTGTTTTGTTTCAATGTGTGGTGTTGTTGAAGCCTGACAAACGGAGGGAGCGGCCAGGTGTAGGGTAAGACGGGTAAGACCAGCAACCTTGTTCCGTGGACCAACCACTTGTTCGGAGATGAGTTCATTGCAGTTTGTAACGTTGTTGAGATTTAAGAAAAAACATAAAAATATTCAATTTGACCTTGTTTTGAAGCACTTGTTGATTGCTTCGAGACTTGTAAATCTACTGAAAAACACCAAAAAACACCATGTCCACAGAAAGGTCACCGGAAAAAAATGGCGAGAGTTACCCCTAGGGGGCTTCCCCATAAGAATACAAAAAACTTACAATCATAGCCCTTATGTCGATCGACACTATTTTGTTTTTTTATTGTCAATTGACATTATTCTGGTTGGTCAATCTTGCAAATCCATGTCAATCAACAAATGTGTTGGCTTTCCGATTGTCGATCGACAATAAAGAACAAGTTTTTATTGTCGATCGACACTGGGAGTAGATTTCGATGCTTTTGTGCTTTTCCATTGAGGTCGGTGAGAGTTGGAATTTCATAGTTGTCTTCCTTCAACTGCTTCTTCTTGAGGTTGCAAAACACATAGATTGATCCTCACTCAATGCTCCGGTGGCTCCGATTAACATGGGCTTTGGATTCTATCCACCATAGTTCTACCTCCCTGTGGACCAATTTGCCTTTTGTCGCTGCCAGGCGGAGATGCTTTGGATGGAAGTTCGGCAGGGCACTTGCTCGCCATTGCGCAGTGCATGCACATGCACGCGCCAAAGGCACTTGTTGTGTTTCCACATGCTTCTGCGCAAGTTACCAAAAATGAAGCACTATAGTCTTCCATGTGATTCCAGGTTAAGTTGCCCTGGTTTGGCTATAGGTTGATTGCTTTGGCAGTTGGCTGATGAAGCGTCTCCCACACCAGCGGCAACAGTTACATAGATACAATTCAATACGTCAAAGTCAAAGGTGGTCAAGAGTTGATTGTGGCATCGTGCAGGTTGCCAGTCGACTGACATCGAGCAGGGTGGCCTTCAGAGTGTCAGCCCATGGAGAGTTGTGTTCATGGCTGCGCACGACGCTTCACTGCCTTGAAATGATGACATGAGTGCGCTTGAGACAGAGCTGGTTTGTGTCACTGACATACACGAGTTCCTTACATGTGGCTTTGGTAACATGGGAGCAGAACACAGTCAGGACCGAATCTGTATGCTGAGGCTTTTTAACGCCTGAAGGCTCGGCAGGGTGGGTGTCAGACCTGCTCGCCATTGATGCAGGGCTTTTGCTAGCTCGCATCAGTCTTTTTCGTGAGTCTCCTTTGCTACCAGCCACAAAGAGAATGACATCATAATGACATTGTTGCAAACACAGACTTGCAAGCCTATGTCTTTTCCAGTGGCTATAGGAGTTGAATGTCATGTGATACTCGCAGTCGTTGGTTGTTTGTTGTGGCAGCTGGAGAGTGATGTAGCTGTTGGCCCACACATATAGCGCACCTGCTTTGCATCGTCCTCCATGAAGCGGAGGGACGTGGTAGAGAAGGACTTCCCAGGCAAGCGCCATTTCGAAGCCAACCATGTACGCGCCATGCGGTTCCCTGTTGAAAAGCTACTTTGCTACTACCGGGAACTGGACGGATCAGAGCCTTGTTATCCATGCAGATCTACTTTTGTGTGTTCCCTTTTTAGTTCACTCCAAACATACACTCTTGACTTACAAGCAGTCTTCCACATGCAAGGTGTGGCCATCTGCCAACCGCTTAGCTAGGGAGGTGGAGGTTGTCCTGGTGGAGATGGGAATTGACCCTGATGGACGCCAAGATCGAAGAGTCACACGGGCTGAGACACCTGGGCTACGTAGGATGAGCGCGCGTTTCTTTTGATGAATGTCCTGTATTTCAGTCTAATTTGTGCCTTTAGACACAGTCACTCCTGTGTTTGCACAGATCTGCTGGCAATGAGAACCAAAACTGAGTTGAAGAAGTTCATATTCTTGTCACATCCGCTCGGTCCCCAACCCTGCTGACAATCACCTGCTTGTTTCTTTGCAATTCCCATCACTATATATATACCCCCCACTGGGCCCTGCAAGCATCGCTGCAGGCAACCTGGCGTCAGTCCCGCGCTGGCAGGGCAGTGCTCGCCACTCAGCAGGGAAGGTCATGTGTGTGCACATGTGTGATTGTGAGATTGTGAGAGCCATGTCCCTTTATTGTAGACTTGTGCTTGCGGTGGCTGTTCTGATGCCTTCTCATTTGTGGAGTTGCTTGCTGAAGCCTTTTCAAACAGATTTCGCTTGAAGCATCATGGCCAGCTTTCGAGTCAAGAAGTGGAACGGCAAAAAAAAGATGGAAACAGTTGACATCCTGGCGATGAACGTGCCCCTTCCAAAGCTCCAAACGTACCTGTCTGAGCTGGAGGCTTCCAAATGGGCATCAGCGCGCTTGCTAGCTAGAGAGGTTGAGACGGCAATCTGGATGCAGGCAGGCAGGCCGCAGCTCTATGAGGCCCAGCCCGACGAGTACAAGTGTTCCGGGCCCACTCCAGGCGATGAGGTGTAGGAGTTTCACTGTTTCACTGGTTCACTGGACAGCTAAGTGCGTCACCTTTGCATGAACTTACACTGCGTGCACTAAGTGGCAGCTGTGAAACAAATAGCTCAACGCTTTATGTTTGCGTAGTTTTGCTCGTGCAGATGCGCATATACATACATGTACGTGTAACATATGTCATTGACTGTTCAATCCTTGTCATGCAATGTGGTGCAACGTGCAATCAGATCCGCTGAATGTCTAGCAGCAGTTGATGTGAGCAGCAGTGACCGTCTGCCCATGTGCAAGCATGCACTCCACATCTCTCTTGCGCAGCCACTTATAGACGCTTTGGCACACCTCTGCCACACGCAGGGCAAAAGCCCGCGAGAGCAGGGCGCCTTTGCTCGCTCAATGGCAGAGAAGCTTGTGGAGGTTGTTTCATCCCTTCATGCATTCTTGAAGACCCAAGAAACGATCTTGGCAGCCGATGCTCTGGCAGAAGTGCGCAAGTCGCACAAGATGGCATTGACGAGCAGGATCCAATCACTCCCAGAGCTTCCTGCTACAGAAGCAACGGAACTTGTCCAACTCATTGCTCAGGGCCCTTGGTTAGCCGACGATGTGAAAGAGCTCTCTCAGGTGATCAATGGAAAGATGATGAAGTCCATTGGTGAGAAGCCTGTCAGAAGACAGAACCAAACATGCGCGTCCTTTGCAGGCTACCTGTCGAAGCAAGATTGTCAAGTGCTGTCGCAGCAGGACATCACGCAGGCAGTCAAGCTTGACGTCCTAGCCACTAGATGCGTGAAAGTGGGATTGATTTTGCCAAGCGCGCCTTTGGCTTAGATTCAGGTTTGTTAGATGTTTTGGGGGTCTGATTTGTTTGGGAGGATCTGACGTGTTGCGGAGTTGCCCACGTGTTTTTGCAGTGCAGTAATGTGAGGAAAATGCAGCTGCTTCTGTCTTTGCAGCTGGACGAGTTGCCGGGTTCACAACCACTGATTCTGCCAAGAATGACTATAGCCTTTTTAGCGAGTTGAAGAAGACGATCAAGCGGAAGGCTGGTCGGGTAGCAACTCCTGACTTCATCGCAACCTTTCCGCCCAACCCTAGAGAGTTGTCGATCTACCGGGATGCCTATACAGACGATGACCCGCCACAACAGTTAGACGAGTCAGAATGCATCGCAATGAAGAATGCAGTGGTTTATCGAAGCACGAACAAGTCGCTGAGGGATGATGCCTCGAAGCTGCAGCAGGTCGTGCCCATAGCAGCACCAGCTCCACAGCACGTGAACCAGCAGCAAATGGCCTTCATGCACCTCATGCAGAATTTCGCTGCTTTCATGAGTGGGGGGGCGGCTTCTTCAAGCTCTTCAGCTGCTGGCAATTTGACCAATTTCCAAATGTGCGGGCGCCAGCAGGCACCACAGCATGCATTGCCCGCAGTGCCTGGATTGCCTGCATTGCCAGCTCCATCACCTGAAGAGACACATCAGGTGAAGGATACACCGACGCCACCACAAGCACACGGCGCAAGAGTGGAGACTACACCACCGCAGGCAGAGGTGACACCACCTTGCAGACGAGGGCAACTAAGCCTTTTCACTCCAGAAGAGCAAGCCAAACGGGTGCAGGAAGCATTTGACGCAAGGGAATCAGTGAAGATGATGAAGCGCCCTTCTAAGAGTCCAGCATCGACACCAAAGCCCAAAGCCGCCAAAAAGGCCAAGGCTAAGGCTTCTGGCAAGAAACATGCTTGGCTGGGGGACTTTGAGACCATCACAGACCGGCTGTGTGCAGGGATTCCTGGCTGCTCAAAATGCTCCGGTGCAACGAATGGTTGCGCCGAGTGTCGTGAGCGGATCAGAAAGTACAAAGCTCAGAGTATGGGTTGAATGGTCAGCTCATGCAGTGAAAGGTGAAAGAGGCAGCACGCAACATGCAGGGCACAAGGGTGCTCGCACAGCTGCAGTGATGCGCTCTGTACTCACCCTATGACGCCGCAATGCAGCAGGAAAACAAGAGTCGCATGTCGTATGAAGACAGACTGTTATTTTGAGATGTGTTTGACACTTCGATGTTGCTACGCAAGAGCTGTTTCGAGAAGAGAGGCTGTGCGATTGAAGATTGAAGTGCGGTTTGTTCTTTTCATTTGATTTTGCGACAGTTGTTGTTTCCATGTACTTTTCCATGTGTGCTTGCCTTGTTGACTAAGTCGACTGATCTAGTGACTTGAGTCTACAGATATTTCCATATGTGTTTGACTTGTTGACTGTATCGACTGATTTTGTGACTTGAGTCCACTACAGTTGTTTGGCTGAGCGCGTGGAGCGTGAGAGGGTTGGGCGGTTGAGTCATTGAGGAGTCACACGTGCTATGATGTCGGAGCCCTTGATCCAGAAGCGCCATTTGACGCGCCAGGAAGCAAGGCAGAGCATGCAGGAGCTCATGGCCAACGTTGGGAACGAGGGGTGGTTCTTGGTGCCCCCGGCGTCTGCGCGCAAGGTGAATGACTTGTGCGAGCTTGTGGCAGAGGATGGCTTCGATGCTGTGAAAGATAAGAAGGTTACGCTGTGTGAGACAGGGATGCTCAGCCACAAATACAAAGTCAAAGCAGTTGATGAGGTTTCGCAAACCATCCAGTTTGAGGGCTGCGGGCGTGGAGGGCCGTTTCTGGCAAGGCCAGTGAACTCGAAAATCTTCAACATTGCCTGGAATTGGCCTGATGGGATTCCCGTGGTGAGTGTGCACTCCATGTCAGGCGACACGGTCGAGCACTTCATCTGCTCATGGGCTGAGCGTACGCGGGACGCTTTCGGCAGGGTCATCAACCAAATGATCGATGGCACTACTTGGAATGCCACCGAGCCCGAGTTTCGCATGGCAAAGTTCGTGTTCGGCGAGCGGGTCTTCGACGTGCGGTCGCCACGCACAGTGCAGTGGATGCTCTTGCAGAGTCCATTTTCAGTCGATGATCCTGATGAGCATCCCCCAATTCCAGTGGCTATGCCAGCAAAGCGTCCCAGCGCGAAGCCAAAGGGGCTGAAGGTACTGAAGCGCCCAGCAAAGCGGAGCGCATGAGCCTGGCTTTGTTCGCCCATCATGGAGATGACACACTCACATGGTTTTTGACAGTTTTTGAAGGGTCACGCAGCGTTCAAAAAGAGTGTTGTCTTGCTTGCCGCGATGGACATGTGTTTGATGCCAGCACTTCAGGCAGCATCAGCAAAGGAAAATGGTTTTACAATTGTTTTCTCACGCAGTTGCAGGGCACACGTGCTCGCAACATGCAGTGAAACATCTTTGTTTAGTGTGACTTGCACTCCAGCAAGGCTTGGTGGACTCCGCTCAGGCGTGGTTCGGTGTGGCGTTCGGAGCGTGGAGGTTTTAAACAGTATGTAACCATAGCCTCTAAGTCTGCAGGACTCTTGATGCAGTCAGACATTTTGCAATGCACATGCCAATCATGCTCGTCAGTAGTGCTGAACTGCTTTGGTAGACGAGTTGTTGTGACTGTGACTGTTGTGAATGCAACATGGCTTCCAGCTTGCAGTGAAAAACAGAGTTTAGACTTGCATTGGGGAACTCCTTGTATCTATATATATACATACACATACATACATACAGAATTATCTCGTGGCCGCACACAATAGTGAACGTCCTGGTATTGTAAATATTTACTATATCGTACTTGGCATCGCCCACCGTGTCATTAGCAAATGGTGGACCTGTCCCGCTTGGGGAAAAAGTCCTTTGTCAGCCAGTCGGCCCTCTCGCAAGTGCTGGCTGACTTGCGGAACGCCGAGGAGTTGCCTTCAGCTTGTTCGAGACAGTCGATCAAGAGAGCACGGGTTGCTGCCATAGGGGATTTGACGCCTTTTGGTTCGGTAGTGAAAGAGTGGAGTGTAGAAACGAAAACTGGTGGCCAAAAGAATGTGACATATGTTTGCCCTGCGGCAATGCTACACTTCACTGCCCAGAAGTGTCCCGGTTGGTCGGCAGCACTGAAGCTGCTTCTTTCCCAGAAGACATCGACTCCTGCATCCCCCTACCGGCTGATATTGTACGCAGACGAAATATCGCCTGGCAACGTGCTCAAAGCAGATAACAGGCGGAAGGTGTTTGCTATATACTGGGCAATAGCAGAGTCTCGCATGCACATTCAACCAACGTTTATGAGAGTGACTATCTACCAACATAGTTTTTGGAACCCCCTGTCTACACGGTTCTTGCGCATGCGCGTGCTGAGGAACTTGGCGGCAGCTTGCTGTCAGCCGAACCATCTTGGTTCATCTTGACGTGCCTACGTTCGAGCATTGTCAGAAAGGAAGTTGCTGACGGATTTGCCCAGCTGGCCAAACTGGCATTCCTGTCATTTGTTGAACCAGGCATGGATTTCCGCAGTGGGCTACAGCTAGACTTTCACTGTGGTGGTACTGGGTTCCTGTCCGCTGTGCCGACAATTCTCGTGTCCGATGAAGGCGCCATTCGGGATTGCTTTGCATCAAAGGGTGCTAGCGGGTCACTGATGTGCATTTTGCGCAGAACCACGGTGTCAAAAGCGTCCACCCTGGCTCGGTCGTCCGACAGCGTGATAGAACACACAGAACTAGACGTGCGCAAATTTGTGCTACACTCTGACGCTACACTGCGAGACAACCATAGGCATCTGGCGGCCCAATCTGCGGTGCTCAACAAGTCACAATTCAGTAGCCTGCAACAAAGACTGGGCATAAATTATTGCCCAAGAGGTCTTTTGGCGTTGGATACTGTTCAGGCTTGTGGGTTTAGCGTCACAGAAGGTTTATGCTATGACTGGATGCATTGCTACATGGTATCAGGCCTGTTCCACTTGGAAGTGACTCGTTGCTATTTACATGTCCCTTTGCAGTGATCGTCAAAAGGCCTCCTAGGTTTGTGTTGGGGATGCGGGGAGTTCCACTTGTAAGGCTTTTGCGTAAAGCAATCTGTGTTGTAAACCTCAACAGGTCAAAAACAGTACATATAGGCCATTACAAGAATCGGCAGGGTTTTTGCTCGCCAAAGCAGGGCATAGCTTGTAGTTGGTGCCCGCTGATTCCAGGTGACATTGCTTCTTGGGGCGCTAGCAGGGGCAGGTATTCGCCAAGAAGAAGTCCACCAATATGTCAGCACCTTTGTGTGGCCTAGTTGGATAGGAGGGCGTGCAGTCGATGCCACCAAAGTTTTGGAGAAAAAGGTCGACCTGTCCAAGGACAAGTTCAAAAGCAGTGCGTCTGAGGGTTTGTCGCTGTACCCGGTACTGCTGGAATTCTTGAGGTGTTTGGATCCGAGACGAGTCACTGAGAAAGTGGCAGCAGCACGCAAAGTGTTTCAGCATTTGTGTGGAGTGATGGATCTTCTACTGTTGGCTGCAAATGCAGGGAGAGTTGCTCCATGCAGCCTTCAGAATGCAATCACCCTGCATTTCATGGAATTTACTCAGGTGTACGGCAAGGACTTCTTGCCTCCAAAGGCTCATTTTGCCATGCATCTACCATGGTCGCTGGAAAAGCACGGTTTCTTGCCTTCTTGCTTTGTGCAAGAAAGGCGGCATAAGGAACTCAAACGGTACGCTAATCAGACTGCGACTGGTGTCCCTGGGGTGGAGCGCTCGGTGTTGGAGGAAGTGACTCTGTCCCACACCATGGATTTGGAACAGTACAACGGGCATGGCGAGTTGGACCTCGTAAAGGGTAAGGAAGCGTCAGGTGAGTTGCATGCAGCCTTTTGCAAGGCCCATCAATTGTTGGTGGCACCAGGGTTGACCGTGGGAAGATCTGTAACCTTTGGTCTTGGAAAGCGGTCTGTTGCTGTTGGAGACGTGGTGGAGATCATGGACGGTACTTCATTAGGCAGGATTTGCCAGGTCAAGTGCTTCGTGAAGTTTGAGGCCACCGTGTTCAGCCTGGTGTCTGTTTGGGATGATGTGGATGTGAAAACCTCTTCGTGTCGCCCCATGGAGAATCAGGTATGGGTTGAGGCTTCTCGCATCGCATGTTGTTGCATTCACCGTGCCACACCTGAAGGGTTGTGCACAGTGATCCCCATTAGGCGCTGAAAAATGGTGGCCGGCCTTATTATTCCAAATCCAGTCAAAGCATCCAAAATGATCTTTAGATTGACAGGCAATTTTCTCTTGTTTGTGTTGTTCGATACCTCGCTACAAATGTTCACAATCAATGTAGGCTGGCACCACTTACTGACTCGCTTGCTCAGTGGTACGCGCTGCTTCGACAGGCGGCCCGCCAAAGATTCAACTCAGCAGGGCGCCCAACATTCTCATTGTGGCAGGGCTATAAAGCCCGCCACTGGCAGTGCAATTTGCACGCCGTGGAGAGGAGGGTGCCACGGAGGGCGCACACCGTGGAGAGGAGGGTGTGGAGAGTGAGAGGGGCTGCGCAAATATGTTTTTGTAAAAATTGAATGTATGTATTTCACATTTATGTACATATATACCAAACGGGAGGCACCATGTTTGTACGGAGAGGAGGGTGCCACCCTGTGCAGCGGGGAGGGGCTGCACAGATAGTTGTTGTTCTAGCAAAATTTAAAAATAAAACTCAATCACACTCATATGAAACGGGAGGCACCATTATTGCATGGAGAGGAGGGTGCCACCCTGTGCAGCGGGGAGGGGCTGCGCAGATAGATGTTTGTTGTTATTCTAAACTACTTCAAAAATATGAAAGTCAACCACACTCATACACACCAAAGGGGAGGCACCATTTTTGTACGGAGAGGAGGGTGCCACCCTGTGCAGCGGGGAGGGGCTGTGCAGATCTAGTTTCAAAAGAAAAAGTTTGAACAAAATTTACAAGTCACGTATGCAGCGGGGAGGGGCTGCACAGATAGTTTTGTGGC
>JAOBYK010213343.1:0-20305 GCA_025434845.1 Phenganax subtilis | reverse complement strand
ATAAAAATACTTGGCTTTTTAGGATCAAAATTTTGAAGATACTTATTATTAGAAACTGCATATCTTTTTGTTATCATAGAAACTCCTCCTCGAATTCCTTTTTCTATCATTAAATACATATCTTGTTGGGATAAAAGTTCTAATTTCGTCTTAGTTAATTTTAAGGCTGCATCCCAGGCTAATCCTGGAGATGTAAAATACCATGCAGGATCTAAGTTATAATTATTTTTACAAACTTCTAAATTCTTCAAACACATCACATAATAATAGTACATCCGTTTTTAAATAAAGGTCGTGATAATCTTCGAGATTTTTCGTTTTAAATTTTTTCCAAATATTTTTTGCATGAAGATAATTTTCTTCTGAGATATGTTCGTTGTTTAATTTTGAATAAAATTCTTTTTTTTTTGGTAAACATGTTTCCGATAATTTTTCAAATGAGTCCATATAATCGTAAGGATAAACACCTTTTCTTTTTAAAAACTTAAAATATACTAGGTAAAAGTTTTTTAACATTTTAAAGTTTTTTGGAATTAAATTTTCCACTAACGTTTCTAAACTAGAACTCATAAATTTAAAACTATCTATAAATCTTAATTGTCTTATAACCTTATAAGTTTTTTTTTTAAATAAAAGTATCTACTTTAATGTTTTTCATAAAACTTATATATTTTTCTTCATTTTTTGTGATGCAATTTATTTCTCCTGGAGTATCTGCTAATGATTTTTTAAATAAGTGAGAGTCATATCCTTCTAAATTATGGAAAATCACCAGAATAAATTTCGGTCTTCTAATTCTTAAATTACAATCATTATGTGCTGCACCTCTATATTTTCCCGTAAAATGACAATGATCTAAAACTTTCTTCTTATTTTTAAAATCTTCTCCACAAACGTAACAAATTTCTGTTTTATTAAAATCTTGAATATCTTTTTCCTTAAGATTAGGTTTTCTTGAAAACTTAAATTTATGATAAAGTGTTTTTACTTCTTCTTCTAACATGTTTACAAATACTTTAGAAATGTCTTCATGTTTATTTTTCATCGTATAATGAACTAGTTTTGGAGGAAATATTGAATCATCAAAACATTTTATGAGATAACAAAAACCGCTGGGAATATGTTTTTGATATTGTGTAGTAGAATTTCCTAATTGTTTTTTTATAGGTTCTACAAAACATTCAAAGTCCGCATATACTACAAATGGAAGTTTTGTTGTACGCTCATAATTTTTAAAATAAATGTAAGAATTTTCTTCCGGAAGAACGGTTTTACATTGTGTATGAGATTTACAAAACTCTTTATGTTTATTTAAAAGATTTTCTCTTCCAAAATATTGAAGACAATAATCACATATATAAATTTTTTCCTTCCTTTTAGTCACTTGAGACCTTGACAACCTAGACATACTATTAATTACTACATAATGATTATTTTCTAAAAGTAAAAGTCTAATATCTGGATTTTCGTGAATACGCCTCATTGGAAAAACTCCATCTTTTTTATTGTAGCCAAATAAATTTATATGAAGATTATTATTATTTTCAAACTTATTAATATCTTCTATAGGAGTTGGAAAAGAAACTCCTCTCCAATTAAAATTCTCAGATTCTTTTATAATTTCTTTTGTAATTGTGTTAGGATTTTTTTTTCTCGATTTATTCATTGCAATAGTTACAGCCCATTTAAAACATTGTTCGTCCATCTGATCCTGCGAAGTGCTATTTTCTCCTCCTTCTATAAAATCATTCTTAGGGTTTATTAATGCTTTTTTATTTTTAAGCTTGGGAGGTAAAGGAATATAAGAAGAACCTTTAAGAGGTTTATATTTAGCTGTGTGAACTAAAAGCTCTTTTATATTTTTAAATTGCCATCCGGAACCCTCTTTTTGTTTATTTTCAAAAGAATTTAATATTTTATCCCTCATTTTTTGATATATTTCTTCAACATTAGAACCTTGTAGAATAATATGATAAGCAGAACTAAAATTATCGGTGTCTTCTCTTATTATTGTATCCGTAGAAGGATCTTGTAAAAACAAATCACATGTTAAAACGAGTTCTACTTTTTCATTTTCAATGTTCCTAAAAAAATCTAAAACTTTATTTTTTATGTAATCTAAAAATGAATAAGGATCATATCCTTCTTCTCCGTTTATATAAAAAGTTTTTGCTCGACCTTTAAGTGCAGTTTCCCATACCTTTATAATTGGAACTTTTTTCTCAAACATTTTCATGATATTATTTTTAAAATTATTATAATTATCTGAAACTTTTTTCTTTACATTTTCAGGAACATAATCTAATAACCAATTATACCACTCATTTAACTTATTTTTAATGACTTGTTTCTTCGTTCTTGGAGGAGGAATAGGTAATTTTTTTGGTTTTATATATTTTGTAGGTTTTAAAACTTCTACTCCAATGTTTGGTACGGGTTCAATTAGTAAAATTTTTCTACTCCTAAATCTATCAAACTTTCTTGGTTTTAATTCCATATCAGGTTCCATTCTTAATCTTGCAATAGGCTTCGTAAGAAGCTTATACTCACTTTTCTCAAATTTCTCTATAATATTCTTATTTATATATTTTCTTATAGAATTTCTATCATAAACACCATGTTGACTTTTTCTTATTTCATTCTTATAATCTCTTAATCTTTTAAGAAATACTTGAGGACATTTTAATCTTGCTTCTTCTAGTGATCTTAATTTGTTATACTCAGACGGAGGAATATAAGGAGTGTCTTCAAATTCTCTTCTAGATTTAGGAATAGGTTTCCCATACTTCTCAAGTAGGAGGTCTCGACTTTTTATCGTTTTCTTTAGTTGATATTTAAGCTTGTTTGTTTTTTCTTTAAATTCTCTTAATCTTTGATGAGAAAGTGAAATATAATATGGATCTCTTGATGTCTTTATCGCTTCTTTCATCAATTTTTCTTTTCTACCACGAGTATCTATTTCTTTTTCTGAAGTTTTATCTCATGACTCGAATTAAAAACATCATCTTGCAGCTTGTTCATCTTTGATTTTTCTAAAGATTCTTTTTCTCGCCTTGCTAAATAACGATCCATTTTTCCAAAGATTCTTTTAACAGGCTTAGTTAAATCTCCCATCTTAATAGACTTGCTTAAGTTAAAAACACCAGCACGTCGTTCTTGAGTTAAGTCTTTCTTTTTTGTTTCTGCCTCCTTCTTAATATTTCTCCATATAATTATTTCTTGTCGTTTTTCTCTTCTTTCCTCATTAAGTTTACTAATTTTTTGAGCTAAGTTTTTTCTCTCCTTAGAATTTCTCTTCAAAGAAGTATGGCGTTTCTACATAAAATTACATACAACATTTTTCTTTTTTATTTCTTTTTGAATATCTTTTACGGTTTCTTTCGCAGTATTAATAACAACATTCCCTGATTCAATTCTTAATCCCAAAGTTTTCTTCAGGTGGTTAATGTCTACTAATATTTTTTTCTTCTTATCCGATTCTACCTTATGACTAGCTATATCTAGATCTTTTTGTCTTTTTATTCTAGCTTTTTCTTGCATTCTTCTTGATTTTATCTCATTAATGGATGGTAGTAAATTTGTCTTATATTGAGTTTGTCTATCAAATCTTTTTAAATAAGCTTTCTCCATTTTTTGTCGATAATTAGAAAAAAGTTTTTTATTCTTAATATCCTCTGGAGTAAGTCTAAGAGAAGTTTTAGACTTATTATCTTCTCGAAGTTTAGCTTTATTAGAATCATCAGGTTTTTGTTTAACGGGTTTTGTACTAGGAGCTGGAACGGGTTTTCGCCTAGTGGGTTCTAATTCTAGTCGAGTAACTAACTCGATTAAGTTTCTTCTTCTTGTGGATCTTAGCTTTGAAAACATTGCATACTTATCGACGTGTTTATTAATGTGATCTTCGATACGTGTTATTGTTTCATCGTCGTAGTCTTTCTTGTTCAAGTTTTTCTCTAAAGTATCTAAGTATTTTTGTATGTTTCTCTTTCCATATCTTTCTTTTTTCTTATCTAATATAATAAGCTCCATAATAACCTTCTTTGGAATATTTACTTTTTGATTAGAATTCATTCTCTTTCTATATATAGGATTTGAGTTTTTTATCAAAAGTTTCATTTTTTGATTTTGTGCACACGTAATAGTATTTTCTACTAAATTATTTTTTGAGACTTATTTTTTGAAACTTTTCCTGTAATAGTACTTTCTACTAAATTATTTTTTGCTGACCTTGCATAAATTTTGTGACTCATGTACTTTCTACTAAAAGCCACCAAGTCAAGCACCTCATACGTAACTTTTTATAGTGAAACATCCTCCCGGCTATTATGCATATTAGGGATGATGTCATAAGTCACATGACCTATCTCATTAATTATTCATGAAAAATGCTGACTCAGCAAAACTTGGACCAGGTGACCTTGAATGACCTTGACCTTGGGAGTGTTTGTAATAGTAGCTTATACTTTTGCGCCATCTTGAAATGATGACGTCATACCTCATTTATTATAAGTAAAATTTTTTTTTTTAATATTTACTCTGCAAAATCAGGGATAACGTCATAGCTCATTAATTATTCATGAGATTGTGCAAAACTTGGATTAAGTGACCTTGAATGACCTCATTAATTATTCATAAGATTGTGCAAAACTTGGATTAAGTGACCTTGAATGACCTCATAATAGTAGCTTATACTTCGGCGCCATCTCGGATAGCGTCATAATAGTAGCTTATACTTTGGCGCCATCTTGGATATCGTCATTAATTATTCATGAGATTGCGCAATACTTTGGTCACGTGACCTTGAAAAAATGCTGACTCAGCAAAAATTTTGATTGACAGGAGGCCAAAAAAAAGGGGGCGTGGCCAAAATGTGCCAGAATCCCTCATTCCTATACTACTCACGATCTCTTTTTATATCATCTCCTATTATCTTCTTTATATCTACAATTTATATTACCCATCTCAACTTCATCCTGTTCACGTTCAAATTCACAATCTCCATCATAATCAAAGTCGTTAAATTCTGAATCCATTTATTCTTAAAAAGGTTTTTTTTAAAACTTTTTTCATTTCGTTCAGGCTTGTTATTATCTACGACGGATAATTCTTCTTCGTAAAATTTTCCTAAAATTGGTTCATTATCCGCGACATCTTTAACTTCATACATGGTGGGATCTCCTCGAAATATTTTGGAAATCATAAGTATTTCCTCCATAAAATTAACCTTGTATCCTTTTTCAAAACATTTTTATATTTATTTATTCTAACCTTATCTCCAATTTTAAAACACGGGAGCAGAAATTGTCCGGTCCAATCTCCATATAAAGTTAACCAAACTTTTTCACTATTACTTTTAGTAACGTCTTTTGGTTTCATTTGAATAGTTCTATGGATCGAATTATTATAATTATAAAAAAAATCATCTAGTTTGTCTATCCAGTTGTAAGTTATTTTAGCGTAAAAATATTTCCACATGATAGTTTTTGAAGCTCTATTTAATCTTTCTACGATAGCGTCCTTCTTATCAGAAAAAGTAGAAAAATGTTCTATATCATGACTCTTCAATAAAGATTTTATACCAGCATTATAAAATTCTTTTCCCTCATCAAATTGTACTTTGTCGGTATAGCCGGAGGGATGCTCTACATCGTTTTCAAATCTACATTTAAATTTTTCTAATAATTCGTTTACACCTTTAGTCATATGATGAGGATCTTTTTACGTACGAAGATTCCAAAAGCATATCTAGATAAAATTTTGATCCCCATAAGAATCCAATTATAATCATTATTTTTAGATCTTAGTTTACTCATATCCACGAGATCTAATTGTAATTGTTTGCCGAGATCTACTAGTAATTTATTGTAATGCACGAGATCTAATTGTAATTGTAATTGTTCGAACGTTATTTTAAATACCGTTTACATAAGTTTTTTGTCTTTTAAATTCACTTATAATATCTTTATCTCTCGTGTAGGTGTCTTCAGGTCTTAACCAATCTTTTATTTGTTTTTTAGAAATTTTTAAATCATTTTCTTGAGCTTCTCTATAACGAGACTCTACACCTTTATAACCATAACTCAGATTATAATAAAGATCTCTAAGTAGTCGTTCTTTCCCAAAATTTTTTACGTTGACTTTGTTCATTTATTAAGGAAAAAATTTTTAAAAAAATTATCGGGAAATCAAAGATCTCCTTTTTAAGTTTAGTTTATATAAATTTCTAACAATACGGATCCTATCTTGATATATCTGATATTTCTGCTTATATCAAAATGTAATTTGTTGTAAGTTCCTTCACGTATTTCCACCGAACTCTCTATATCTTTGTATTGTTTTACGGATTCACTTAGATTTTGTTCTGTTGTGATAGGTAGAGTGACTATCGTAGAACTTAATTTTCCGTAGATGTCAAAATTCTTAGTCTTATCCACGATGTCACAATCCACCGTGATATATCTTAATCCAAGATCAATATTTGTTTTTTTTTCACTTTCCAC
Organism: Phenganax subtilis; assembly: GCA_025434845.1. NCBI lineage: Eukaryota > Metazoa > Cnidaria > Anthozoa > Malacalcyonacea > Clavulariidae > Phenganax > Phenganax subtilis. The sequence continues at coordinate 13,805 of JAOBYK010213343.1, read as the reverse complement.
CTTTGCGTTTGATCGAATAACTTTATTTTTCTCGAATCCTAATAATATCCCAAAGTTTTTTAAGTTTACGTCTCCAGATCGTTTATTCATTATTTCACACTTATACAAATTACTATTTATGTTGAGTTCTAATTTATATTCTAAAAGTTTAGATTTATTTTGTGAGAAATTCCAAAAACCCGACGTAAAATTTAACTTGTTTTCACCTTTTGCAACTACCGATTCATCTAAAACCATGTCGTTAAAATTTTTCATTATATTTTCATAGTCCCAAAAAGTAGTCGCAGTTTTTACAAATAAATGCGTACCAAGGTCTACTTTAATATTTCTATCTAAGAAAATTTCTTTACTCGAGCTCCCTTTGGTCGCGTTCGCGTTCTTTTCTATAAATGCTGTTAGTTTATTCATATATTATATTAAAAAATTATTTTTTTCATATTCACTTTGCTCATTTTTAATTTTTTTTCTTCTAAATAAATGGAAGTCGCCCCAGATAGACTTTTTCCACAATTGAATGATATGTATAAAAACATTATGGACAAGATTACGAAAAAGCAATGAAACTTGTTAAAGCTTGGGATGAGTCGAAGGCAAAAAAAGATTTTTAAAAAAATATCCAAACGCTAACTTATCATGCTTTGTTTTTAAAGGAAAAGTAACTAAGAAAATGGAAGAAAACCCCATTTATTTAGAGATAAAACCACCAAGTTAGAACTCTCTGAGGAAATCTATTATAAAGCTAGTGATAAATATCGTTACGAGATAGGAACTTGGGCTTTTAGACATAACAAAGAGTGGCAAAAATCCTTAGACACGAGAGAAAATCTTTATTGGACACTGTAGTGTAGTGATTGGTGACCTTGTGGTCACGTGGGTATGCAGGATAGAGATATGGTGGCGTGTAGAGAGAGAGCGGGAATATTACTTTTTCAATAAAGTACTAACAAAACATTACATTGGCGACGAGTAAATGGGATCTAAGTCCCCGCGATACAACAACTCAATAAACACAAACAGAATTTAAACAAATTGAGGAAAATCAAAGGACATGGCCGTAGCTTTACCGCATTTTGCTGAACTTGATGTTCACTCGGACGGAGCAGTCGGTACTCGTTGGAAGAAATGGCTTACTCGTTTCAGAAATCTTCTGCTAGCATTAGCTGTGGACGACGCAAAAAGACAAAGACCTCTTTTGCTGCACTATGCTGGAGAAACCGTGAACGAAATATTCGAAACACTGCCCGACACAGCGGCTGGAAGCGACGAAGACCCGTTCGAAAAGGCAGTTACGGCGCTTACAAGCTATTTTACTCCCAAGAAGAACCAAGAATACGAGGTATATGTGTTTCGTAAGGCCAAGCAAGAAAGTGACGAAGATATCTCCGCGTTTCACACTCGTCTAAGGCGGCTATCTATGACTTGTGAATTTGCAAACATGGACAGGGAAATCAAAACACAGATTGTACAGAACTGTTCGTCGCATAAACTTCGTATGAAAGCCCTACAAAACCCCGAGTTCACATTGAAGCAGTTATTGGATGCTGGAAAAGCTATGGAAATGTCAAAATCCCAAGCAGACAACATCGAAGGCAAGATCGAGGTCAAGAAATGGTCGAAAAAGCACACCAGAAATCCTTCAAAGCCAAACAAAAACGGCGGACATGTTCACCGGAAGTCAAACGGGAGAAATTCATGCGACCGGAATAATACACCCGGCGAAAGTCGTTCATGTCGGAACTGTGGCAAGGGATATCCACATCCGGGAGGAAAAAGTTCCTGCCCTGCCTATGGCAAGCTCTGTCATGGCTGTGGGAAACAGAGTCACTTTGAAATTGTATGCAGATCCAAAAACCAAAACAAGCAAAATACATCCAGGACTGGGAAACGTGATGTCCACCAATTAGTCTACGACAACTCCAGTTCTCAAGAATCTGATGATGATATTGCTTATGCCTTCTCTGTTACTAGTGCTGGCAAAGGTCAATCACAGCCTATGTTCAAAATCGTGGTTCACAACACCCCGATGACAATCATGGCTGACTCTGGTGCCAGCGTAAATGTTTTGGATGAAACAGATAACTAAGCATTGTCCAAGCCCTCTGCACTTCAGCAAACAAAAGGTCAAAATTCACCCATACAAGTCAAGTGAGCCCCTCGAAGTTATAGAGAAATTTGACACTGTTTTAAAGTTCAAGTCAACAAGCATCAAGGACAAGGTCTACGTTTTCCAAGGCACAGGTGGTTCTTTGCGTAGCTGGAAAACCTCTCAACAACTTGGACTCTTGAAAGCAGTTCACAGCATCATCAACGATGGCCCACCACGAATTGAGCAGCTATTCAAAGAGTATGATGAGTTATTCCACGGTCTCCGCAAGCTGAAGGGATATCAAGTAAAGCTCCACATTGATGAAAGTGTCCAACCAGTTGCACAACCTCACCGACGAGTTCCATTTCACGTACGCCAGCAGCTAGAAGAACAACTAAAACGTGATGAGGACCTTGGTGTCGTGGAGCGAATCGAAGGTCCAACGCCTTGGGTGTCCCCTATTGTAGTAGCCCCGAAACCTAAGTCTCCTGGAAAGGTTCGCGTCTGTGTGGACATGAGGCAGGCCAATCAGGCAGTGAAACGTGAACGGCACGTAACACCTGCAATAAAAGAAATCATCGGTGATTTAAGCGGAGCCAAGATCTTTAGCAAGTTGGATCTAAACCAAGAGTACAACCAAGTTGAGCTCGCACCCGACTCACGATATATCACAACTTTTGGAACGCACCTGGGTCTGATGCGATACAAACAACTGAATTTTGGCATTTCTAGTGCAGCTGAAATCTTTCAGAATGTTAACCGAGAAACCCTTGAAGGCATACCCAGGGCACTTAACATCAGCGATGACATCTTGGTGTTCGGAAAAACTCAGCATGCACACGATCAAAGTCTAGAGGCAGTCTTTCAGCGGCTCAGAGAACGTGGTCTCACTCTCAACAAACAAAAGTGCGAGTATGGCAAAGAGAAAGTCGAGTTCTTTGGCTACAGTTTTTCTGGTGACGGCATCACGCCTGACCCCAAGAAGGTTGAAAACATCATCAACCTGCCAACACCAACGTCTGCAACTGAGGTTCGCAGCCTGCTGGGAATGACCAACTACTGCTCCCGTTTTATTCCAGACTACGCGACCAAGGCTGAACCACTACGGAAGCTAACCCACAAAGATCAACCCTGGGAGTAGACGCCACAGCACGATACTGCAGTAAATCAGCTGAAAAAAGCCCTTGGGAAAGCACCTGTCACTGCGTACTTTGATCCAGCAAAAAACACAGAGATCTCCGTTGATGCGAGCCCAGTTGGCTTGGTGGCAATCCTGTCACAGAAAGATCAAGACACCGGAACAAACCGTATTGTCACTTACGCCAGTCGTTCCTTGACCCAGACTGAACAGCGGTATAGCCAGACGGAACGCGAGGCCCTTGCCATCGTTTGGGCCGGTGAACACCTGCACCTCTACGTCTACGGCAAGCCTGTTACAGTTTACACGGATCACAAGCCCCTTGTGTCCATCTTCGGCAATTCGATCTCCAAACCTCCACCAAGAATTGAGCGATGGGCCCTCAGACTTCAGCATTATCAACTCACAGTGCTATACCGAGCAGGAGATGGAAACCCAGCAGACTACTTATCACGCCATCCCTCTACACAATCAACTGCGACGAGCCATGAAGAAAAGATCGCCGAAGAGTATGTCAACTATATCACTACAACCTCAACGCCCAAAGCACCAACGGTCCAGGAAATTGAAGAGGCTACCCAAGCTGATGTGACATTGGTAGCAGTATCCAAAGCGATAGAAACGGGCAAGTGGCACGAACAAGCGAAGCAATCAGGTGTAGACGCAGCAGATTTCAATGCGTGGCAGAAAGTAAAAGATGAATTGACCGCTGGAGTCAAACCTCAGATTATCCTTCGTGGCGCAAGAATCGCAGTGCCAAAAAAGCTACAAGAGCGCGTGGTAAACCTGGCACACGAAGGCCATCAAGGAGTCGTGAAAACTAAATCACTCCTACGTAAAAAAGTGTGGTTTCCTGGCATTGACAAGCTGGTGGAGAAGAAAGTCCAGTCGCGTTGTGCGTGTTTAGTCTCAACGCCCGAGTGCAAACGTGAACCACTCGTGATGTCTCCACTGCCGAAACCTCCCTGGTCAGAAGTTAGCATGGATTTTGCCGAGCTCCGCAACAACGAATACCTTCTGATAATCACAGATGACTACTACAGATATCCCGTGGTCGAAACAGTCAAGTCCACTTCAGCCAGCACCGTGATCCCAAAGGTAGACAAAGTCTTCTCTGAATTTGGCATACCAGACACGGTAAAGACGGACAACGGACCGCCCCTTAATAGCAAAGCTTTTCAATTGTTTGCGCAGACCCTCGGGTTCAAGCATCGCAAGATAACCCCTCTTTGGCCAAGGGCCAACGGTGAGGTCAAAAGATTCGTAAGGACGGTGAAGAAGGTAATCAAGACGGCTAACATCGAGCGAAAGCGTTGGATGCAAGAAATGCATCGTTTTCTGCGAAACTTCAGGGCAACCCCACACACCACAACCAGAGTTCCCCCAGCTACATTACTATTTGGTCGATCGATGAAGACGAAGCTACCGGATTGGAAAGAAGGTCAACAAGAATCAAACGTGGAAGCGAATGACCGTGATGCAAAGTCAAAGATAAAGAGAGTTGCTGATGCCAAAGCATACGTTCGACCATCCACAATCAAGGAAGGCGACACTGTGTTTGTCAAGCGGGACGGTTTGAAGAGAAAGCAAAACACATCCCACCGGCCCGAGCCGTACAACGTCATCTCAAAGAAAGGGTCAATGGTGACGGCGACCAGTAAGGACCGAACGATAACCCGGAATTCATCGTACTTCAAGAAAGCTTCAACTCAAAGCGACAATGAAGAGTCAAGTGATGATGATGAGGACGTTGGAAATGCTATGCATCAACCTGAGGCAGCTATGATCAAACCTCCGGAGTTACGCCGTTGTCCCAGAAGAGCAAGAAAGCTCCCCGTTCGCTATGGCACGCAGTTGCAGTGGTGAGCTGGAAAACATTTTGAAGCGTTAGGCCTGCTATTGGGAAACTTTAATTAACTTTACTATTATTAACCTTATTATTACTTTGTGTCTAACCTATTTGAAGGAACTTCAACCGAACAGTTGCGTTTTACTCCTATTACATTGTTTAAGTTTGTTACTGGATTTCTTTTGTAAATTGGGGAGGGATGTAGTGTAGTGATTGGTGACCTTGTGGTCACGTGGGTATGCCGGATAAAGATATGGTGGCGTGTAGAGAGAGAGCGGGAATATTACTTTTTCAATAAAGCACTAACAAAACATTACAGACACCACAAATTTGGAATCATTATGGAACCTTAAAAAGTTATAAGTTGGAAAAAAGTTTCGAAAGAAATTTCACCAATTTTAGAATCCACGTGGATGAGAAAGATTATTTTATGTATAAATTTAAAGCTTTAAATACTAAGTTTGACGAGGATACACTTTTAGAGATGTTTGGAGATATTAGAAGAATAGACTTTGATTATCTTACCATACCTTATTTTACGAGTTTAGTTGCTGCCTATGCTATAAGTTATTTAGGAGGAATGAGTATAGAACATTTCTATAGAGCTAACCAACCTAATATTATAAGTTCTATAGCTAAATATTATTTTTGTTATCATATGAAGAGATTTTTAAGATATCCTCAAGAACTCAAGACCTGTGCGGATAAAAACACTCTAAAACTTATTAGAGAAAAAATACCTATAAGAAAAATTATAAAACATCAAAAACTTGACAAACATGCAACTATACACGAATGGATAGCTAGAACTACTCAAGGTCACGACAAGTTAGCGCCTCGATTTGATCCTAACAAAAAATTTGACATAGAAGATCTCGAGTACAATTGGACTTTTAAGACTGTAAACAGGAGTGATAGCAACTGGAAATATTTTATTAAGAGTTCTTCAGATGGTTTAACGGAGTTAGGTCAAAAATTGTTACAACAAGCCGTGGAATCTTACGTTTATAGTCTTAGGATCTCAAGCGAATATGAGATGGAGTATCGTAAATCAAGGCGCGAAATCTTTACAAACTCAAGATGTTTTTCATAAACTCGTAGAAGAGACGGTCGTTCAAGATGATCCTACGGTAACTATAAATAATATGAGAACTTCTATAAAAAATAGGAACATTATTTTAAATATGATGATAGGTCCCGGAATTATTTTAATACCTTAGAGTATGATTATTATAGAAAAACCTATAGAAGGATATGATAATGTTTTAACGATAGCTACGGGTGAGATGAAATTTGGAAAAAATCTGAAGGTAAACGTAGTGAATAAAAGGGGTAACCGTATAACTTCAAAAATTTCTACTAAGGATCCTATTAAGACGTTCTCAAAAGATCTAGGAGGTGGAATTTTAAGTTCTACGAGTCCACAAAAAGAAAAATTAACTTTCGATAATTCTTATTTTTTAGAAGTTGGAGTTACCATGTTGATAGTTGGGGTTGTAATCTCAAAATATATTCTGTAATCTTGGAGAAAAATCAAAATAAGATTTTATTCTTAAAAAATGACTATGTATTTTGGTTACAAAACTAAAAACCCTTAGATGAGAAACTGAGTGATAAAATCAAGATGATCGAGACTAATTTAAATGTATATGAAAACGAAATAAATAAGTTAAAGGCTTCAACGAGCTCGAAAAAATCACTAATATTTTCAAATAAACATGGCATCTTATCAAATAAAAACAATGTTACGGTAAATAAAGTCGACCTGTTAATGCGATATAAAAACATCCAGACCAACATAACAAACATATCAACAAATAAAAAATTAACCGAGGATAATTTATCAAGGATAACATCTTTAAAACCAAACAAATCTTTTTTATACAAATTCTATTATAAAAATCCAACAGCCACATGGAGAACTCCCATCAATCCAAATGGAGGTTACCTTAATAGTATTATTCATCTTCCAGGATTAATTAACGATTGTACGGAGATAATATTAGTTAAACATACGTTTGATACGGCCTCCGTTTTATCAAATTTTTGTTTAAAATATGCTATAAACGTTTTATTAAACTATAATACCATAAAGACTTATGAAATAAGTGAAATACATATTCAAAATCCTATAACGTTTTCTAATAATTTTATCGTTTTGTTGGAGATAAGTTTTATGATAAACGATAAACGTCCTCAAACCCAAGATGGAAAAATGTTATCTGTCATGTTCCAAAAAACATCAAATATTAATGTGAATAATGAGTCTTGTCTTACAGTGGTTGTAAATACGAGTATTTAAAATCTATTTAAAATTATTTAAAAATATTTAAAGTCTGTTTAAAATTATCTAAAATCTATTAAAAATCTATTTAAAACCTATTTAAAATTAATTAAAATCTATTTAAAATCTATTTAAAATTATTTGAAATAATTTTAAATAGATGAGTGAAGAAAATGAACAAAAAGACCAAAGGTCACCCATAGGGATTTTAAATAAAAATGAGGAGAAAAATACCTCACCACAAGAATCACCTCAAAACATCGTTATTACTATGCAAAAGAAACACAAAGACCCACCAAAAGTAGAGGTGGGAAAAAAATTAGCTCAACTTTCTAGACAAGCAAAGTTAAGAAAGAAACAAAAAATGTTAGAAGAAATAAATGCTTTAAATAATAATGATACTTCTGTTTTAAAACCTTCGTCTATTCCTACATCTACTATCTTGGTTTCTATAATTAGTATAGGAGTTGTTCGTTATATGTTTTATAATAATAAGAAAGCAAATAATATAAATTCTAATAAGAAATCTAAAGAAAAAATTAAAGAAAGTACTGTGTCTGTTAAGGAACCACGGGAAAAAAAAATTAGAAAATGTAAAAACCATGCTCCTCAATTTTGACTAAAAAAATTATATTATTATTACTTGAGACTTAGAAAAAAATTTTTTTTTATATTATAATAAATGAGTACTAAACCATATATTAATCAAATTTACAACGCCGGTGTAGTGACTTTAAGTGCCATGGGAGTTTCCATGGTAAGTAAGAAAGTTTTAGGAGAACCTTTGGGAACTCCACAATGTATTCAAGGTACTTTACAACTCGCCAAAGCCGTCATGTTAAGAAGTATATTGGTGAAGTATCCAAAAGACAAGAAAATTATCCCAGAAAAAATTGAAAAATAAAAAAAAATGAACATAAGTGAGTTGAGCATGAACGAACGTAAAATTATAGGATCATTTTAAATAAATGACTTCTATGGTAGCGGGAGGAATTTTTAACGCCTTCGCATTCGCGGGCGCGGGATTTCTATTTTCTAAGTTGTATCATAGTGGATATGAGAAAGAAATGAATCGTCATAATCTTGCCATGGAAAAATTATCTCGAGAAAAAGAAATTTGGTATGAAAAAGAAGTAACTCGAAAAAATGAAGAATCTCGTCTTAGACAAGAACTCTCCGACGCTAATAGAGATATAAACTCGACGAATAAAAATCTTCAATTACTTAAGAAAAATTTAGATTCCGTAAGACTCGAGTGGACTCCTAAACCTAGATTAGAAAATTGTTATAGGCCTAGTAAAGAATTTCAAGAGTATCAACATATCGTGATGGGAATCGCAGGAATTTTAGGAGGATGGATGTTAGGAAAAATATTCTAGGAAGAAAAATAAGGAAACTTAGTCTTAAAATGTATAATATTCGTTTTTAACGATATTATGCATTATTTTTTTTGTTATGAATGTTGTGAAAATACTTATTTAAAAAAATCTTATATAATAAAAGAATGACTAATCAATCTAGAAAATCAAAAAATAATACGATTATTACTATTTCTAATGAGATTTTAAAAACTAATTTTAAAACGAAAAACGCGATTTTATCTCACCTCGATAAAAATAAAAAAGAACTTAATAAGGAAATTAAACAAAATAACTTATTCTTATCTCAAATTAGAAATAGACGAAAACTTTTAAGACGAAATAAATCTACGATGTTTTTACTTAAAAATAAGAATCTAACTACTATTCAGAAAAAAATTTTATGAAGAGTTTCTGATTTAAAATCTAAAAGAAGACAAGATTTTTTAAATATGATGAATTATGTTAAAAATGATGATATTATAACCTTATTAAAATCTAAAAGCCCGAAGCGACAAAGTCTAAAAATAATTTTAAAAATAATTATAAGATTAAACAAGAAATGCGGCCTTAGGTCGTAAAGTTAACTTTTTTGTTATAGATGTTGATGATAATGTAGATGTTGTAGATTTTCTCTCCGACGTTCGTGAAATTATTATATAATTTATAAAAAATAATTTAATAAATACTAAGGTTCAACTAAATCTTATTTCTCTTATGAAAAAGATAGATATATCCACTGGAAAAAGTTTAGATGAAGATCATTCTAACTTTAAATCTAAACAAGTCGTAATTTTAGAAGGAACTAATATAGAATTAGAAGTTTATAAAATGTTTCACAATATATTAGATTCTCTAGCAGAATAATATCAGAAAAAAGTTCGGGGTGGATTCTTGAGAAAATAATACAGTTGGAGGTGATCTCTACGAAATCTAAACCCTTAAAGGGGTCTTCTTTTGTCAAGATGCCAAAATTTTTTAAAAATAAATTAGCTATCGTACATCCAAACAATAATGATGAAGAGTGTTTTAAGTGGGCGATTTGTATTGGAAAATATGGAAATAATGATAAAAAGAATCCTAATAAAATTACAAATTACTTAAGAGAAAAATCTAAAGAACTTAACTGGTCTAAGATTAATTTTCCCACACCTCTTTCAAATATAGATAAGTTTGAGAAAAACAATCCTAATATTTCTGTAAATGTTTTTGGAAATCCTGAAAATCAAGTAATCACTCTTAGACTTCCAAAAAAAACTATAGGAGAAGTTATAAATCTTTTCCTATTAGAAGATAAGCATTATACTTATATTAAAAATATGAGCAGACTTATAAAAAGTCAAGTAACTAAAAATAAAAATAAAATATTTATTTGTTATCGTTGTCTTAATTATTTTGGAAAAGAAAGACTTCTACAAGAACATTCTAGAACATTGTAGTTACTGTCATGCCAGACGAAGGAACTTATCTAGAATTTAACAATTTTAAACATCAAAGTAGAGTTCCATTTGTTTTTTATGCAGACTTTGAGTGTTATACTAAATCTATAAAACAACAAAAAGGAAAATCCACACAACTTTATCAAGAACATATTCCAAGTGGATTTGGATTTTATGTTAAAAGTTTTAATGAAGAAGTATTTAAATCAAGATTAATAACTCATTTAGATGATGGAAGAGACGTTTCTTAAGTTTTTGTGGAAAAAGTAGAAGAACTTACAAAAGAAATTTATCATAAATTTAAACTTCCAAAAAATATTATTTTTACAAAAGAAAATAAACATGATTTCGACTCTTCACCTCATTGTTATGTTTGTGAGGTAGAACTCGGTAAAAATACAGTACGAGATCATTGTCGTTTTACTAGAAAATATCAAGGAGCTGCTCATGAAAAATGTAATTTACTTTTAAGAAAGAATAATTTTATTCCACTATTTATTCATAATTTATCTTCTTACGACGCTCATTTGTTTATAAGAAATTTAGGTGTCTCCGAGGAAGATATAAATTGTATCGCGGAGTCTGAAGAAAAATTTATAAGTTTTACTAAAGATATTATCATGGATAGTTTTAAAAATAAGGAAAATAAAACTATAAATGTTAAGCGTAGTCTTAGATTTTTAGACTCTTTTAGATTTATGCCAAGTAGTCTTAGTAATTTAGTCTCAAATTTAGAAAAATTTCCTAATGTGGAAAAATATTTTAAAAATGAGGAAAGTAATTTATTAAAAAGAAAAGGAGTATTTCCTTCTGACTTTGTAGGTGAAAAGAAAAAACTATTATATGATCGTATTCTGTCTCATAAGTCTTTTTACTCAAAATTAAATAATTGTAATAATTCTAAAATAGACAATCTCCACGCAAAAAATGTATGGAGAAAACCTAATATAACAAATCTAGGAGAATATCAAGATCTTTATCAAAAGACTGACGTATCATTATTAGCAGATGTTTTAGAAGAATTTAAAAATACTTGTTTAAAAGATTATAATTTAGATCCCGCATGGTATTATACATCTCCAAGACTAAGTTGAGATGCGCTTTTTAAAAAACAAAAATACAACTCGAATTACTTCACGATGTAAATATGCATCCTATGCTTGAAAATGGAATAAGACGAGGAGTATCCGTTACTACTAAGAGAAAATCTACCGCTAATCATAAGTATTTAAAAAATTCTACAGGTGCCTCACTTTACGATCCTCAAAAAGATTCTAGTTATATTCAATATTTAGATGCTAATAATTTATATGGTTCAGCGATGAGTAAAAAAATACCTACTCATAAATTTGAATGGATGAATGAAGAAGAAATAAATTTCTGGGAAAATCTCGATGAAATGACCGAAGGGAGTTGGGGATGTATTTTAGAAGTAAATTTGGAATATCCCGAAAACCTCCACGATCTTCATAAAGATCTTTCCTTAGCTCCTGAAAAAACTTGAGAAAAATCAATGTCTACTTTGTATAATAAGAAAAATTATATTATTCATCCTGAAGCTTTAAAATACTATTTATCACAGGGACTTATTTTAAGAAGAATTCATAAGGGTATTAAATTTATAGGGTCGACGTGGACGGAACCTTGTATAAAATAAAATACAGAACTTAGAATGAGGTCTAAACATAAGATTGAGAAAGATTTCTTTAAACTTATCAATAATTCTGTGTTTGGTAAAACGACGGAAAATATTAGAAATAGGATAGATGTAAAATTAGTAAATAATTCTGATAAAGCTCAAAAGTTGTTCAATAAACCATTTTATAAAGGATGTAGAATATTTAATGAGAGTCTTATTTCTATTCATTTATATAGAAAAAAAAATTGTAAATAGGCCGATATATGTCGGGATGAGTATTTTAGATATTTCTAAGATTAATATTTTTAACTTTCATTATATTTCTATTAAGAAAAAATGTAAAGATAACATCAAACTTTTATTTACCAGCACAGACTCCTTATGTTATGAAATTAAAACGGAAGACTTCTACAAAGACATCACCCCAGACGTTAATGAATATTTTGACACCTCAGAATATCCTAAAAATCATCCTAGTAATATTCTTACAGGTAAAAATGTGAAATTATTAGGACTTTTTAAAGATGAGTGTTGTGGAAGAAATATAAAAGAATTTATCGGATTAAGATCAATATGGTATAGTTATATTTTAGATAATAATGAGGAAAATAAGAAGTGTAAGGGGATTAAAAAATCAGTAGTTACTAAAAATATTAAACATGAGGATAACGACCATTGTTTGACGTCTAAAAAAGGACTTTATCAAGTCATGAATATTAAAAGATCTTACGATCATAAACTTTATTCCGAAACTGTGGAGAAGATCGCTCTAAGTCCTTTTGACAATAAAAGATTTATTTTGGAGGACACCATTCACACTTTACCTTTTGGACATTATAAAATAAAATCATTAATCTTAGGAGAACAAAAAAATGAACGTAAGTAGGAAACTTTTTGGGGGAGAAGTGTTTTTGAAGGTGGGAAATATGATCTAAGGTGAGAAATATGTTCTAAGGTGAAAATTTTTTGGTGCAATTTTTTTGAGAATATTCTGAGAATATTTTGAGAATTTTTTTGTGAGAATTTTTTTGATAATTTTTGGTGAGAATATTTTGGTGAGAACATTTTTTCTAAGGTGAGAAATATTTTCTAAGGTGAGACGTTTTTGAGAATTTTTTGAGAATTTTTTGGTGAGAACTTTTGGGGTGGGGGGTCTAAAATTATTGCGCAATCTTGGCCGCCATTTTGAATAATTAATCATGGGGTGGAGAGCAAATTTTTTCTACTGCCAAAAGTCAAAACCCATTGTCTTTACCACGTTGAAACATTCACCGCAAACGGTTCTATAAGAGTCTACCGTGTAAAGGTCGGTCGAACTACACACTTTACACCAATAATCATTCACCAAAAGACTCATCGTTGATACACCACCGCTAGTGGGCTCGTCATCCTTTCTACTGATTGCTAAGATTATCTTATTTTGAAAAATGTCGCTTTGAACATCTTTGGATGACTTCTACCTCGACAGCAAAAGTTTTATCTCATGATCATCAGACAGCCCCATAACGTCCACATCCGCTTCGAGACCTCTATCTATGAGATGTCTTGTTTGCTGGGTGGAGCATGTTTTTTCTTATGGGCTTTGACCACTTCTCGACACATTTCTTATCGTTAAAATAATTTAATTTTTTATTATTGAATCGGATTCCACATCGTCGTGGGGTTAGTTTTTTAAACTTTCATATCAGTTCTTCATTGGTTGTCGACTCAACCTGCTTCACTACTTTGTTTTTGCTTTGTACTCTCAAAGCGTCTAAAACTATATCTTTTATGCACCTATCAATGTTCGTCCCGAGGGGGTAGGGGCGGGAAAAGGGGGGGATTTTTACTTTTTGGGGGAGGAAAAAGTCAATTTCCACACCCGTGGGGCAGTAACACATGTCAAAATTATATATATGCCCCACCCCGGGGTGAATTACTGGTGTCAAAATCACAGCTGTGGTCAGAGGCGAAGTATCTAATATTGCTTTCATTCTCATGAAAGCTGATTGGCAATATGTCCCATGTTTTCC
>JAOBYK010212232.1:0-20310 GCA_025434845.1 Phenganax subtilis | reverse complement strand
ATCACGCACTTGTTGGTTGATCAGGGGCGTACATTTCAATTTTTTTCGGGGGTGGGGTGTAAATCGGAATGGAGACCGACTGAGACCAACTCAAGTGTGGAAGTGGAAAGCACAAGCTATCTAGGGGGTCCAGGGCATGCTCCGAAGGAAAATTTTAAAATTTAGGTCTCCAAAACGGCATTTTCAGCATTCTGGGAGTACATTTTCTGTTAGAATTCAGGTTTTAAAGCAATAGTTCAAAGATAATGCATTTTCCGACAAATGGACAAATCTCATTATAGACTAACTTTCCATCTTGGCAAAAGATGTAGACTCATTCACACAGCTAGAAAGAACATCTTAGATGTAGTAAAACTGCAACGTTCCGTCACGAAAGGTTGTTAATTTGAAAACGTGGCATGAGGGGCGTAGGAAGCTTGATAGGACTGTGGAGGCCGACCCTCACGAGGCGCCACCATGGCTGGCGCCGAATGAGAAAATTTTGAGAATTTACGGCTCTAGGTTGCCGGAAATGACCGTTTTCAAGCATTTTTGCATTACATAAAGCTCATTTTGCTCATGTTCAGGGCTATACTGTTTTAGTTAAACTATTATACGTGACTCAGGCAATCGAGGTCTTAATCACGTGCATTAAAAATGTATCTGTGGTAAATTAGTGGGGGGCCCTACTTTTATTATTAGGGAACTTGCGCCCCCATGGCCCCCTGATTCTTGCGCTACTGGGGATGGCTAATTTTTCCGCATTTTACTGCACCTAATATGTTCTACCTGGCTTCATAGATGAACTTGCTTCATTTTGCTGAGAGCAAACTTGTTCATTGATTTTTAAGTCTTGACTGATATATTTATTAATCGGCTTTGCTTTGTCTGGTTTGACCAGTGTTGAGCAATTTCATCAATATCGAACGTGTCTGTGAGTTGTTCCATAAAGCATTTTCATAAGAAGCCATGGCAGCGCATTTAATCCTTCTATTGCATAATTCTTTGTTTTGAGACCGACTGTCCAGAACCCTTGGGGGGTGGACCACCCCCCCACCCCCCTATATTTATGCCCCTGTGGTTAATTGTTGTATACTATGCTCATACCTTGCACATAGTCATCCCAAATTTTCCGGTATTCCAAGTCAATATAAACTTGATAGCATACTTCAGGAGGACATTCTAAGGTGCCATACATTTTGTATGAATACAGACCAGACGTCTAAACACACAGAGGTGATTCTCTGTACGACTATGAAACGTTTTTTTGATCATCTTTAAGCATTTATGCACACTTCAGTCAATCAATGACCATTTGTGGGTTCAGCATGGTGGGGATAGAAAGCAACTGTATTCTTCTAAATTTTAAAGCTTTTCCAGGCCAAGAATGAAGCTATATCTATTGATGTTTCACTGAAAATTAGACTTCTGGCTCACAATTACATAGGCAACCCCTATGAAGGAAGTTATATGGATTAAGCAGCATTTCCAAACATACCTCATCATATAGCCGATATATTTTGCAATGCAGTCCTTCAGGTGACGTTTCAACAAAAAATTCCCAATTTTCTAGTTTTGGGCAGTTTAATTCATCTATTGCTTGACTGAAGTCGGATTCCTCAAACATCTTTCCAAAGTCACTGTATACACTTTACCCTGAAAATCATAGAAAACTTTTTCAATTATCCTTTTTTATTTAAATACAATGCTATATAGGCCACATCTCATTCTGCAGATGATACTTTATATAAAGTAGCTCACTAACTGATAAGAGTGTCTTCTGATCATTTAAAAATCATCTGGCATTAGGCAGAGTAAATATATAAGTATAGTGCATAGGGGTGTTTGCCAGTTAATAGTTTATTAATCCATTAAGTGGTCCTCATGGTGCTCACGATGCTCCCTAATACAATTTAGTTCTTACTTTTACACTTCTACTTTCTAATTTCAGACAACTACACAAGCACGAATAACAGGTTAGGGCTCCATTTGCCCCTTCTTCATGTATTAAGAGTTTGATAAAATATTTGTCAATTTCTTTTGTCCATCATTTCAGATCTATGAAGCACCATTGCGTTTCATTCAATCACTTTGCTCAGTCTGCATATACAGTAGAAATGGTAAACACGGTGAAACTGCATTACGAAACGGTGAACCACGAAACTGTGTAGTCCGCAGAGAAGGTAGGATATTTTTAAACACACTGATTGAGAACGATAAAGGTAAAACAGTCTTGCTGTATTATGCAAACGTGAACAGAGTGTACAAACCAATGGTACAAACTCACCTTATTAACACAAATCGATGACGATGCATTATTTAGATTTTGCTGAAACCGGCCGGTCTGACCGGTCTCAGGCGCGCAAAGCAGGCTGGAGGCCATTAGAACCCAGTTAGAACCATTAGAACCAGGGTTGGTATATTGGCCTTTTTGAGGCCAAATAACTCGATTTTGGCCTTTTTTTTTCTTGTTTGGCCTCAAAAAAAATATTTGGCCACTTGGCTACTTTTTGGCCTCTTTTCACTTCAAAAACAATTTTAAGAATTATACTGATCTTTAGTTGTAAAAATCACTTAAATGTATAATAATGGTGTGAGAGGTTGATTTGTAAAGTAAATTTCAAAAATAATCATATGGATAATTTACTAAATCTAGTTGTATTTTCAGCCAATCACAGCTGATGAAATTCAGCCAATTGTAATAGCAATTAAACACGCACTGTCTTCACAGACGTCCGCCTCAGGGACTAATTATATAAGGGGGGTTTACGAGCTAGTGCTACGTCAAGGTCCCACCCATGGGTCCACCTAGAACAGTACGTCACTAAGTCGGATTAAAAAAGGCATGAGTACTAGCTTCTAATAAGGCTTTTTTCTGACCTCTTTTTAAATTGCCACAGTTTGGCCTCGTACTATTGAATTTGGCTACTTTTCAAGTCACATTTGGCCCCAAGCATGCGCAAAAAGCCTACCAACCCTGATTAGAACGCAAAATACTCTTATACATTACTTAAGAAATGCCTTTTCCTTCTAACGCTGTTTTCACCGATAGTTAGCCTAAAAGTGTCGAACTTAATCAACTTATTCCAGATGTGTTCCAGATAATAAATAGCAGCGGTTTTCGACACGACTAATTTTCAATGTTACATAACATGCCTTCAGGAGGCACTGCGGGTGGGACTCCATCTTGACACTTCACCACATTCTGTGACTTTACATTACGTGTATCCAAAGAAAATAAAATAGTGTAAAGTATCTGTGGATAGGAATCGCATGGAATATGTAGTGATCTTTTCAACCGAATTACCCAAAACAATCCAAAATAGTTGACCTGATTGGAAATGGTTTCGACAATTTTGTGCTTAATTTCGTACATCATCGCCTCAATCTCGGTGGGGTGCTTCGGCTTGGTATTGCATTTCATGGCATACTTGCATTATATTCATAAAATCAATAACCTCATACCAGGGCCACCACGTTCAAGTTTCATGCTGGGAAACTTGCCAGAAGTTTGGAAATACAAAGCTGAAACAGGCAACACATTTGGACATTATTTGTTAGAAAAACGTTTCGAATACAGGCCAATATTTGTGATTTTCTTCTTCCATAAAGCTATTGTATACCTGGGAGACCCAAGTTATATGAGAAATGTTTTTATAAATAATCACAAGAGTGTGCATGAGAAGGATTGTTTCTTCTACCATAAACTTGGTTTTATTTTTGGCGAAAGAGGAGCGGGGTACGGAGTACTCATGAACCCCAATGAAGAATCTTGGCGGAAAAGACGACAAACTATGAATCATTGAATCACTGAATCGTGAATCATTGACATTGCACTAGGATTTTTAGTTCACTACAGTGAATGTAGAGGTACTGTCTTAGAGTTGCTGCATCAAATACACTGGATCGATTTTTGGGCTGGTTTGATCTTCGGGAGATAATTAACTTCTCCACTCAATTTTGACCAATTGTTGGGCGGCAGCAACTATTCAAGTTTGTTAATGCTGATACTGTCCCTTTAACCCACTGATTAGCAATGCACCCCGTTAATATATTTTATTACATGATTCTGCAAAAAATGCCAAAAATTACCTACCTTGGCTGTTTCCTTAAATATTTCCTAAATCGCCGTCAAATTTGTCATTCCCGAAGGTAAATTGTCAAAGTACAGTATCACTCCAATTGCAAACATTTCTTCTAGGTTTGGAAGTTTTAAAACGAACCACTTTAATACTTTACTCATAGATCTATACAGGTTGTGGTTGTGGTGTTTTTTCGAACACCTTGTGAGCAACCTGCTGCTGAAATGTTCATTAACTGTCATGACTGATGGAAGACCTGTTCTGAGTTGATGGCTAGAACATGTACTAGTTGTAAAGACTATAGTAAATATGTAACAGAAAATAACAAACACTGAAGAAATGCAAAGATTTATACTGTTTATAGTTTCTCTGATTCTTTGCAATGTTTTCTGTTTTCCACATTATAAACCAGGAGATCTCGCCCCGTCGTTTGTAACTCAGACATTGGATGGTAAACTTGTTTACAAAGAGAAAGCTGTGAATGACAGCATGGACTCGAATCCAATTATTTTTTGTGCATATACCAAACATTCTGCGTTTTTACGAGCCCTTTGGACGGAAAAGGGCTCAGTAAAGCGGTTGCTTGAGCGATCGCCGCGAAATACTGAATACGTTTTTTTATCGCTGGACGAGGATGCAAAACAAGATGTAAGATCTATGAAGAGACAAATTTTCGGCGAAATGGAAAACCTGTTTTACGCTAAGCGAGACTCGTGAGTATCTCATGATGCATACTGCAGCATACATCAGCTGCCTCACCACATTTGCACTACGAGACAAAGTGTATTATTAAGGCGTCAGTGGAAGAAGAGTTTCTTGCAGTTATCTAGCTTCTAGCCTTCTTCCCTTTTAAAAATGGTCTGCTGTTCCTGAGAAAGTATGTGCGCAATCATTATGAGTAACACAACACAAATACTTGACTCATTTTGATATGAGCCTTACTCACTTATTTTACTCTTTTGAATGGCAAATGATTTTACTCGTATGGGTGAGATCCTTGCCATTTAAGGCCCTGTTACACGGTGCAATTTTTCTTGCAACTTGCAATGCAATTCTACTCTTGAGATATGTTGATTAGTGAAGAATATTCGGTATGTGAAGAGAAAATCAGCGTAGAGTAACGAACGTACGTGTTTGCCAATTTTACATCTATCCAGAGTAGAATTGCATTGCAAGTTGCAAGAAAAATTGCATCGTGTAACAGGGCCTTTAATGAAATGAAAAACGGTTCTGCGAACTTCAGCCCATGAAAATAAAACTACTGATACTGTATGTGTATCTGAACTCAACTGAATGTTGCTATTATATATCCTTTTTGCCACATGTCTACAGTCCAACCACAAGCTTTTTTAGACTATTGTTATATGTTCCTCAGAATTACGTCGCAAGAAACGAGTTATTTCAGCAAAGACCAAGGCATGCTTCAAAGCAAGATATTTTTCAACAGATCCACAAAGGAACCAAAAACGATGATCATGGACTCAGATGAGCTGGATTCAATGAATGAAGATCGTAGAAAAGAGGAAAACAAAACCAAGGGGAAGGAAAAGAGACATGTATCTGGCACAGGCATACCTCTTCCAAATAGTAAACATTCCAACGAACATGAGTTAGTTAAATGGAAAAAAAATTTTCATTTTGCATCCTTTCCACTTTATGACTTTGGTAATTGGATTCCGTTTGTCATGGCACGATGGCCTTGCCTTGGAACAGGGTGTGGACTACCACAGGTTGCTTTTAAGAATAGCAAAGGTATAAGCTTGCACGTAGGCTTTTTTGTACAGTTATGCTATTAATAAATGAAATTTAATGATTCTATTACAGGAGATATTCTACGAGTCGTCCCTCGTCTAGAAGCCAGATATGACTGGCAGCCTACACCATTTCACACTCTTAAACGTGCTAAAACAAGATTGAGATATATTCACAATCCATGTCACAACGCTTACAAAAAGGTCGAGACTGCCATTGCTGAAGTAGCACTTATTGCCAGTGATGATGACTGCTCAACCTTTCAAAAGGTAACTGGTAGCCTATTGAACAGAAGTTGCACATTTAGGGGAGACTGAATCTAGAATTGTTGTAAATCGTCACCAATCAGTGTTGAAACAGGGCACAAGCTAGCAGCACAAAGCAATACTTGCAATGGCTTAATTACGAGTTTCTATAAGTAGTATTTTTGTAAGTTTGGATGAAACTAAATGTCGAAGAATGAAGATGTATAAAAACTAGTATACGAAGATTCAATCTTGTCCTCTTTCAGATTCAAAACGTGGCGAAAACTGGGATGAAATTTGCGTTAATTTATTCCAAACCGAATGAAGTAATAAAAGAGATTAAATGTGAAAAAGAAGAATGTTTTCACCTTCTTGGCGCACCAGCTGCTATGATTTCATTTCAAGATGGAATTGAGGCAAGAAAACTGATGAACTATGGAGATTTGTTCATCGAACTGCAAACAACGAGTCAAGATAATTTTTTCTTCGCCATCGACAACAGAGGAAAACTTGCTGAAGTGGGTCTTTTCCTTTATCCCTCTCTGCATTTTCTTGCCTATGAAGCACAATGGTAAAAGCCTGGTTGTTACATATCAACTTTCTTCATATATTATCGTAATTCATCGGCGATGTTCTATGATCCATTGGCGTCGAGTAAAGAAGAAATTATTTCCTACAGTCGTTAGCTTAAAAAAATCATCACCGACAATAGAATCAGTAAACATCGTCGATTAATTGCAAGATATGAAACACAGTCCAGTCTTAATAAATAAGACTGGGCCCAAATGTTCTGTTGCTGCCAGACGGATAAAGTAGCTAGACCTTTTCAAGACAAAATTACCTGTTGCAGTCATCCACTTTATCACATCTACACAGTAACGGAAAGTTAACAAAATTAATTAGCCAAGTATATTCTTGCAGTTGTAAAAGCAGTGTCAAGCGCTTTCGGTGATACATTTGACATTTTTAAGGTTCCATTATGAAGCAGATATAGCGAAGAGCACCAAAGGACATGCTAAAATCATTCCTGTTTTTAACCATACTGTAATGCAAGGTGCCAAAGGTGCCGTAAAGAGAATACAACTTCCTGAAGGTAATAAAAACAACAAGAAATACGCCTGGTTACACAACTAGCTTATATAGCTACTGTGCAAATATTGTCGAATATGGTCGAACGTCTTGGTATGGAAATCTTTCAAACACGTACATTTGCTTTTGCCCCTTCGATGTCCGTATTACAGCTTCGACTGTATTAGCATATCAAATAATGAGACATAAGGTCGCAGATTATTAATACTTATAAATATATTCATAAATAGTGCTAAGGTGGTCAAAAGACTTCGCTAGCGATAATATTATAAAATATTGACCTATTCAAATGATGTTTTTACAGATTTTCTTAAGTATCGCAACGTCGAATTAGATATGAGGCTTCGTTGCCCTGAATCCTTTGACTCATCGTGCCCACGCTGGGATCACGTGGTCCACCTTACGGTTTGCTGTGAAAAGGAGAGTACGCTTTGTGGAATGGAGTTAGGACGTTGGATTACTCCATATGCTAGGTATAGTTACGCTTTGGTTAGCATATCTATCATACGCATCTCAAAAGTTTAAATATCCACAATCTTTCAGTTTTGATAATTTTTCTGTGTTTGTGATATTTCTTACAGATCAGTTGGACGATGGCTAACTCCTATCGCTTCTCTTATCCCACTGTTTACATCTTCATTATGTACGTTGACAATGAAGACGGTTCCTTGGGAAATGCCATGGACACCCTCACTTAACATTCGTTTTTCTGACCATTTGTCAGGTGAGACTGCAAAGCCAGACAGAATACTGTGATGGAGACGGAATTGGCTCCAGTACCTGGTGAAATCATAGGTTTATTACCCACCATCACTCACAGAGCTTTACTTCTCATGGTGTGGTTAACTCGCTGAGACTTACATAATACCCATCTACCCAAGTACGACCGACAACAACATGAACGTCTTTGCAACTGCTCTAGTCTAGTACTTGCTCAAATCTTAATAGTTAATCGGTATTTTGTTTAGATTTCAAACATGGGTACAGCAAACGGCGCTATTCTCCAGATCTTGTTCCCTACCATATACTTAACTTATTTCGCGGAGGAAAATTTGATAAGACTTACAACAAGAAGTACATTGGTATCAATTTTAAGCTTCCACCCTGGACGAAGAAAGTTGAGCTTGTTGCGATCATCACAGGTCATGGCAAGGATAATAATGGATGCGCTGAATTCTGCGTTACTTCGCACCACTTCACTGTCAACAATGTTTCGCAGAATGTTAAAATTTTCAAAAACGCTGCGACTGCAATGGGCTGTGCCGAGCGCGTCAACAAAGGAGTGGCACCGAATGAACATGGCACGTGGTTGTACGGCCGTGACGGTTGGTGCCCTGGGCAAGAAATTGTGCCATGGGTTACAGATATAACTAGACAAGTAGATTTTTACAGTGAAAACAGCATTAAATATTCTGGATATTTTAATGGTACTGATCCTGACCCGAGATATTCACCTGGTGATATAGATATGTCTTCTTATTTGGTATTTTATAGACCAGCCACAGATTTATAGTATCTATATAATAAAAAAAAAATTAGCAATTAATCAGCAAGCTTGACACAGGCAACGTCAACGTAATAACACATGTATGCAACTTAATAGTAACCATGAGTCCTGTTTACTATGACATTAAAATCAACATAGGCGTACGGGACGGGGGACAGGGAGCAGCTGCACCCCCAGAAAGTTTAGAAGTCGAAAAGTCGGGCAAATTTTGAACATAAGTCGGGTGATAAATGTGAAGGTAGAAATTATAAAGTTCGACTTTTCTCGCATTTTCTCGCTGTAGACCCTGTAGTCATTAATAATTACATAGCTACATTAATTTACAGCGCAATGTCGAAGCACTATGTTTGACCGATTGTTTACAAATGATTACCCGTGGGAGGTGTATGATTGTGTAAATTTCAGTTAAAAGTCGGGCATTTCATTGTCAGTTGGGGGAAATATTCCATGCCCCCCCAAAATTAATAGCTCCGGTACGCCAATGAAAATCAAATGTAAAATATTCCCTACTGTTTCGCGTACACAATTTATGCATCTTTCTCCCGGCATCACCCATAAATTTTTAGTGCGCTGAGGTTGAAATTGAAAAGAAAACGAATGAAGCATAGGCTAAAATCTAAATCTCCTATTTCAAGCGCAGTCCAGATATATATAAAGTTCAGTGACATGCGTAACATTGAATGTTTGTGTCATGGTTTGCGTTCCCCCCATGACGTCATAAATTTAACATCCGGATTTAAAAGTCTTGAATCATTGACTCATTGTTGGATCCTCGAAATTATGTCGCAGAAAAAATATCCTCAAGGTACGAAGTAAATTCTTTTCGACATATTAAAGCATTGAGACATTCATAGGCATAAACAAATATTGTTCGAATTATAAAACGAACAAGTTTACTCCATTTTCTCGAGGTTTTACAGAAGAAACTAATGTAGCAACTAGCAGGATTAACTCTTGACAGAAATGCGAAGCAAGACGAGCCAATATCATTAACTTATTAACTGAAATACTAACAATGTTTTCCCGGGCTATCAAAGCAAAAATGGGCACTTGTCAGAGCATAAGCGAAAGCATAGATCAGTTTTAAATATCACATAGCATTAGGGAAATAGATATGTAGGAAGGACCTAGTCTTTTTTCTAATGGGTTTAACACAGGCTGAAGTTATATACTCTGTTCTGTTTTGTGCTACTAGGTTATCCTACACAGGGAGGAAATCAGCAGCCACCTAGTAATTACCCTCCTTACCCTACCCAACCTGCACCAGGGGGATACCCTACTCAGCCAGCACCCGGTGGATATCCACCACAACCCTACCATCAACCAGTATATCAACCACAATATCCTCAACAGCCACAACCATATCCTAATGCTAATCCACAAATACCACATAGAGAACCACCCCCTCCTTATTCAGGAATTGCACCTAACCCTGTAATTCCCCAGGTAACATTATTGATATAAAAATGTGAAAAACATTGTAACTTGTTAATATTAAAACAAAATAGAGGTATCAGAATCCCAAATTTTTATGCAAGCCAAGTAAACATGTTCTAGAAACTGAAAGACTTCAAGGAAATTTCATATTAGGGACTGGAAGACTGACAAGTATTTCAAATTGAAAAGCCTTTGCTAATTCAAGTGTTGTCTTTTTCAAATTAGCAACAACCCATGGTTCATGGACAGTTTGATTCTGGGGCAAGATTTGGTGCCGGAGCTACGATGAATATTCCTGTAAGTAGAAATTTACATAGGCAGTACCATATTGGCATGTTTAGGTCTATTTCTTGTGTTGTACATTGAACTGGCATTTGGGCCGTATTTGTCTTATTTCAGCCTCCTCCACCTGGCCATATGCCAACAGCAAGCCAAATGGCAGCAGCAAATGGACAACCTATATTTATGCAGCAGCCCAAAACTGGCTGGATTGAAGGTGCTCAAGGGGGAGGGTACACATTTTGGTAAAATATGGTATTTTGACAGAGATTACAGCATCCTTGTTTATCTGCATTTTTAATTAAGTTTGCGATGAAATTGTTTGTCCATAAATTTTATAAACTGTAGTAGAGATACATAGCATTTCCCTTTTTGCCCCACAAGCCATAACTAATGGAGAGGTTTCATCGCCACTATCAAATTTTTTAGTCATTATAGCATTGTAATCAATATTCTACAGTTTGTCTACAGTATATTGAGATTTGTGAACAAGGCATATAGTATATCAAATATTAAAATACAACAAGTGATACAATCATCAAAGTGAATGTAAATATGTTAAACTTTGTGTGTAGGAATTGCATAAAACACAGAAACATTTTCAAATTAATCTATGGCTTTCCTTATGGTTAACTACCTAAAGTCAATAAATCTCTTCACTGTTTCAAATATTTTAATGTCACTGTTTGCCTCATGACTATAAGTAAAGCCAACAATACCTAGTTGCCCAGTGTATGGTATATGTTAAATTCAGGCCATAACTTTGACTTTAACTTAGCCATACCTTCTGTGCCAAGCTCAGCTATTGCATCATTTTATCTTTCTTGTGACTTTAAAAGCTTTTGGAGGAAGCATTTCTTAAGTTGTACACTTGTTGTACTGACCCCACTTGAAATGTAGCTGACCAGGCTCAGCAATCAACTTTGGCCCTCTCCCTTCCCTCATCTTCTTAGCTCCTGAAGTTTGAGCTACCCAAGTCTTCATTACCAACCTAACTATTGTTCACCATAAAACTGAGGAATCTGATTTAGTTAACAAAAAGAACATTGTCTTGGTGACTTGGTCCCCCAAACTTCAAGTCAAACAAATGAACTTTTCAAAACCGCACTTTCAGTTTTTGGCCATGCAGACACAGTTAGTTGGTCACTACCATAACCACTGCTTTGGTGCACTTGTGCAATGGAAATACTTTTCCAAGCTCATATTTATGGTAAGAGTGGTAAGAATAAGTTAGACGCTTACCATTATATTCACAGTAATATCAAGTACTCAAAAGCCAATGCCTCTGACAAACCTCTGACATATTTTCTAAGCGTTGTGCATGCGCAATTCAACCAACACTTTTGAGATATATAGCACAATGGACAATCTCATTTTCCAAACAACCTATGTTTTTGATAGAGCACAGGGAAATCATTGGACGAAACCATTGTTCAACAACGCAAGTTCACCTAAACATTGTGTAATTTTATAAATATTTAGAACTAATGTTTACAAAAGAGAAGATAATGTACACAGATTTAAGAAACATTCGCACAATGTGCATGTGATAACTTTTCTCTTGGAACCTCACAACTTCAGAGTGCACTAAACAAGAGTTCAGTGACATTGTCATACAATTTACCCGAGAACTGAAATCCCAGACTTTTATTTAGAATTGAAAACACGAATGTTTATGCCAAGTAACTGTACGTGTCTTTTTCTCCTTCAACTCTTTCCAAATATTCTTTCTCTATTAATATGTCGATGCATTTCTAAAGAATGGTAAAAGGAACAGTAAAAAGCGTTGAATAGAAAGAATAGTAAAGAATAGTAAAAAGCGTTGTAAACTTTATGTTACGTTAGATGCGCACAGTCATTTTAATAGGTTGTTTTCAATCACGTGATTTTGAGATTTCAGATGACGGGCAAGTAAACAAAAAATGGCCTTTAAAAACTTTTACAGACGATTTAGGGCATTAAGATTCGATATCTTTTGAATTTATTGTTGTACAATCCGCAAAAATAGGAAAAAGTCGTCAGCAAAGTTGTTTGCTTGCCCGTCATTTGGTTAGAAAATCACGTGATTGCAAACAACCTACCTATACTCTGTACATATCTAACGAAGCTACCATGATCAATAATGAAGAAAACGTCGGCATGTTAAAGAGTTTCTCACCTTGATAACGGGCACTCGTGGTTTAAACCGACTAGAAAGCTGTTGCATGACCTCTGCCAGCAGAGGTTGATGCTTCAACATTTTACGCATCTTCATAATGCGAACAATAGCAGCCTAGAACGAACATGTTACGTAAACACATAAAGTACATTACAATGTATGGCATATCCTTGATGTTTGTACACGACAATAATATACTTGGTAATAAACCATGGCTACTCTATAAGCTTGTTTATTATTAACGGCTGTGTTGTTAACGGCTTGTTTATTATTAACGGCTATAAAGTATGTCATGTAATAGATAAGCAATTAAGTCGATTTTTACGACGATCTATTGAATGTTCTTACGTCATTTCAAATGTAAAGAGTGCGTACCTGAATAAGGAGTTTTCTGTCTTCTTCAATATATTTGTGTGTTTGTTCTTGTTCCTGCTTCTGCTCGAGTTTTACAGGAACGTTAATGTTCACTCGTAGTTTTTTGCTAAAAGCACATGGTAGAAAGACATGTTTGAAAATAAGATTAGAGTACACGCAGATCCACAAATTTCGCAAGTCATTTCCCATAAATCATCTAAGCGATACTGGATATACTTACTTTTTGTATTCAAGAAACAACTTCAGAGTAGATGAGGGTACTAAACTAGCAGCTTCAGTGTCAGATATCTAAAGTACGATACAAATATTACATGATTATTCCAGATTTTATTTCAGCCAAAACCGTTCGGAATTCTAACCTCCCCGTTCAAAGAATATCTTCGGGTAATAACCATTTTGTAGCACGATAAAGATTTCTTGTCGATTGAATTGTATAGCAACAACCACTTGTTTCGCACGACTTACATTTTCTTTTCATTCGGGCTACAGTGTATACAGTACTTACCAATAACTTTGATTTCAAAAGAACTGATAATATTTGAGTCAATGTGTCCTGCAAAGAAAAATAGATAAGTACAATCGCTTGAACGCAGTATTAAGAGAGTACTGGAATACAGGAAACACAAACAGTGAAATATGGACACTTGTATTTCTTTACCACATTCAGTCCAGTATGTTCTTGAATCTGTTTTACTGTGAAACGAGTCTCGTTATTGAACATTAAGAGGATTCCCATTTGAAACGTGGACGCCTACAATAAATAGAATTTTTTGTAAACAAATTATACGAAGAACAAAAGAAATACTCGATTTACAAGGCAAAGAAGCACTCTCAAATGAATAGTCACATACAGTAGTAAGTAGTTTGCATCGTACAACTGTTTGAACAGTCTGCGTTTATTATAAGCTGTTTGAAATTACGTTACTCACTTGTAAAGTATAACGATTTTTGAAACAGTTTGTCACAATCTCGCCCTTAACACAAAACAACATACATTAACGTATAAACGGCATGCACTGTTGCAATTAAATCAAGCTATCACTACGATCAAGTCAATGCGCAGCGTATAAATGAAAACACAACCACCCTACCCCACTCCCTCTGTGTACTGTATATCTCTTTTCACCGTTTACAGTACTTCTCTTTTACCTTTGACATTTGATAGACCCATTGCAGTTTTCTCCCGCTATGCTGGCTACTATAGAAATTCGTGAATCGTTGATGGCTTCTCTCCAACTACAGAATAAATCATGACATGCCATATTCAGTATTGCAACTATCAATGGATTTAATTTAATATATAATAAAAACATATAAATGTTATGAAGCAGTCGATAAGAGACCTGAAGGACGCATCATCATATATAATACTGCAATTGAACACACGCAGTACCTCTGCAGGTAAATTGAAATCGATAGATTGTTGGAATGGCCACGATCCTGAACTGAGAACTTGTATGGAGAAGTCTACAACAGCTGAAAGACATGATTTTGATAGGGAAAAGTAAGCAGCTTACTAATGAAGCAAGGGTGAGATCTGCAAAACGTCTTCTCCTTCATGAGAATTTATCGCAGATATTATGAGATGTATAAACTTGAAGAAGTGGAGACGACAAAGAGACTACTCGAAGAGGGAAACTCACATTCCAGTTGGCTAGAATTACTAATATATTTCTTGAATTGATCGTTGAGATCTTTACTGACACCAACATCTTGAAACATCCTTTGAAGTTTGGACGTATACTCAAAGCCACACGCTTGCTACAAGTGACCAAAGAAAAACAATCACAAAATAAATCAGCCCAATACCTACAAGGTGCTGCAGACAACTTCGGCAGGTAAGGATAACGCCAATGTGCAGTGCACTTTTGTGTGATTTAGCGTAGTAAGCATAAGAGCCTGGGTACGAGACTAGCCACGAACTATGACTATGAGCCAGGGTTCTTGATGCGTGCATGCCGTAGAACCCGTTTTTCCACTAGCTAATTTTTCGCACGAAGCAAATTTCATATTGTTAACATTGAAAAGAATTGAGCAAAAATCTAATTAAGTTTCAGTTTAGAGCTTATAAGACGAACGACTCGTGCGACAAATTTCGCTAAGAGAAAACCGGCTTAACCTACGTAAACATGCTGATTTCATGAACGTACTTTGAGCTTTGAAATCATGTTAGCCTCAGCATCATCAGAAGCGGACGTTTGATTGACGAGTCTCTTCGCAAGCATTCTTGAGTAAAATTTCTGGAAAACGTCTTTGTCTTCGATGTATTTGAACACTATCATCTAAAAAACAATACAAAGCTTTCAATTACATCTTCATTACAACGAATACGCAACTACATTGTATTTCCTGAAAAAGTAGCTTCATTCAAGAGAAAGAAAGTGCATGCACGCCACGAAACAAAAAGTTGCTATATTATAGAGCAGAGATGCAAAACAATGAAGTAATACAGAATATCTTACAACTGAATTTAAGATGTCCTCTAACTCAGCTTCCTCGGGATTCTTGGAGCTAAATAAAATTGAACGAAGGCAACACAAGAAATGCTATATAACACAACAAAAATTCACTGGCCATAGCGTTATATTGTTGTAATCAACCAATTAGAACACATGCTGGTATGACTTACTACACATTCGTGCGGAAAACATGTACTGATCACTTTAGTTAAATAAACCCAATAAAAAAACCAGTATTTCTAGTTTTTGAAACTGATGTTAATCTAAATTGTACCAACCTTTTCTTGAGAAGAGAATCACAAAATCTTGCAAGGAGTTCAGGTGATTTTGATGTACTGTTAGCTTGTTTTGTTACAGCATTATTGTTTATAAATTTACCACAAGCCTAAAAACACATACTGTTCTAGTTAATTCACTTCGATTCAAAAGCCGAGTTTCAGTAAGCAAACAAGTGTTGGTCAGACTCAGTCATTCAATCGTACTTGGCGAAACTCACCTTGTATGTACTAATTCTGTGCACATTAATGGAACAAATAATACATTAACAACTACAAATGGTCTTTAGACTACTTTACAACACAATACCTTATCAAGAGCCTCAATAAAACCAGTATCATTTCCAAATGCAGTCATTACCAGAGCATTATATTTGCGATGAACTTTCAAAATAGTTTCAACGTATACTTTAGGATCCTAGAATAAAAATGTCACAAGTATTAGGTGTAAAATATTCAGGTATAGTAGAAACCTGTACATTTGCATGCTGGTTGCAGTTATACACGTAGACGTTTCTGACGAATCAATCGAATGTACAAAAGCAATCCATTTTTACATTTAGTAACATGGGCATGTATTCAGACATTGTACATACATTCAATGCTTCATCACCACATTTTTCAATTGCGTTATGTCCCTGGCAACAAATATGTCTTTCCAATAAATTACGAAGTTCGCAAAGACCATCGGGGATTAGTTTCACCAAACTATACATACGAGCCAAATCTAAATTTTGTTTCAAAATGTTTGCTATTGAGAACTTCAAATAATCATTCACAAATGAGATAAAATGGAATCCTGTAATAGAATGAAGAGAAAAAACACTAATATCACACACTGTACACAATCACATACCCGAGTCCTTGTCGTCATCTAATAAATTTTGAAACTCAGCATGTAAAATGTCAAAATGCTTTCCAATTAAGACCTGTTCACATTTCTTTGCAAGCTGAATAAATAAATTCAATAAATATGTGTAAATATATCATGACTATATCCAACAGTAAAAAACATGTTCTTGATCAATGAAATATTTTTGCATCCTTCAAGAACAACTCTTCATCATCCAAAAAATACGTCTATTTCTACCTCGTCCAGCGTGCTCTCGTGCAAATACAGTCGAACTCTTTTTTGTTCTTCAGCAAGACGAGTCTCTGCCTAGAAAATTTGATGTAATGTAATGGTAAGCTTGGTAAAATGTAAAGCAATGGAACTTTAGATAACGCACAGTAACATCAACATGAACGCACCCTCTTCATGTACTCTGTGACGGGATTTTGTCTTAAGAATTCCACACTTTCAGCAGCATAAAACCTTTCTGTATCTTCAAAAAATAACTTCTCAAACGATGACTTGTAAACACTTAGAACTGGTCCTTTCGTGTCGTTCTCTCCCTCATTAAGACCAAGTTCAACTACAATTGAATTACGATGCTGCTTTAAGTAAAGCATACATGTGTATAGAAAAACTGTTTACAATTTTCAGAGTAACTAATGCTCAGGGTCTCTCTAATTTCTTTATGGATAACGCACCATAACATTCAATAACTCCACGAACAAGACCAGTCCTGATTGTCTCGCCATTTCTCTCCCTTTCAATCAACCGCAAAACAGCATTTGTAACCTGTAAAGAACAGTAAAAAGCATATGTTTTGCATCAGTAATTATGCATAAAAGTAGAATTATTAATTATTCCCTTTTTTCACAACCAATGTACTGGTGCAGTGTTTTACTGTTTACAAAATGTACAGAAATGAGTAAAATTTTGACAAGGTGAAAACATATATAATAGTTCTACTGTTTCCTATCATGCCATAAATGGTGAGCATACCTGTTTATGAAGTGGTTTAAATAGGAAATCTCTCCAAGTAACTAGAGCAAGCTACACAAAATAAAGGAACTAGAATTTAATGCATTATAATTCTCATGTATGTAACAGCAAGGAAAATATGGCTGAAAATGTCTCTTGCATTTCAAGCTAACACAGTGTTAATAACTAGCAAGTTTTGTGTCTGGTAGAGCTGCTTGTTACATGCTATAATATCAATGTCTGTACCAGTGCAAACTTTGAAAAAACAATTAAAAACAGATTGGAACTAGTTTTCTCAAACTAAATAAATTGCAGAGTGTGAAAGTATGTTTATAATGAAAAAAACAACAACATACATACCGAGTATATCTCATATATATCTTTGCTTCCTTCATCTCGTTCCCTCCTTACCCAATGCCGATTCAAATACGCACAAACTCCATTAAGTACTTTGCTAGAAAATCTATAGTCCTCCCATTGTTGAGTGTAAAATGTTAGTACTGACTCATCCATTAGATCAGCACCATCCTGAAAACAAAAGTGAACAATTCTCAAGAATAACCACAAATAGTAATATTATTATAAACCACTAAAATTCATTATATACTGGCTTTGTGGTGTTAAGGGTAACATCTGATCATTTTACAAAAAAGAAGATACTAGCTAATTAGCCTTGTTAACCTCATTGAATAGCAATGTACCCAGGAGCAATTAAAAACAAATACAGTAGTGATTGCAGGGAATTTCCAATCAACGGGTTAAAATGCCATATTATTTGAAGAGAAAGAAACCATTAACTTAGTTTCAATTGACGATTGACTACAACCAACAAACCTTCAATAAATTTACTAGATAACTTTTCAGATATTCTTTTACACGTTTATAAAGATCTGACCCAACAAACTGAGCACCTACAGAAGAGACAGAAATTTTGGTCATTCCAATCCATCTTCATGCTATAGAGACAAGTTGAGAGATAAAAAAATACAACCTACCAGGTTGATTACTTGCAAGTTTCTTCCCTTTAGGGATTTTTTGCTGTGTTTGTTGATTGATGCTAGTGCAGTAGTTGTAGACATGACTTTCAAAAGTCAAGGAAACTATTTATATTTCTCAAAAACATGAAGCAGAATAACATTGAACATCAGTTTCAAATGCTCAAGGTATAATGAAACAAGGAAAGACAACATTTTAGTAGGCACAATGCACCCCAATCGTTTTTTCTGTCTAATGTGTGACACCTTTACCTATCAAAGGAAGAGCCTTACATCCATCGAAATGGCCAATTACAAATACAAACCTACTTTCTGGGGTGGGGGCAATGTAGCCAATGGAATTATTTAAGATAAGGCATCAGAGGAGACAGTGAAGGGGGCATTGCAGATATCAGCATACATTCATAAGTTTTTGATGCATCAAACACAACTCTAGAACCCCTCAACATCTCAAACGAGGGTCTTTTGACAAATATGTCAAAGAGGGGTATTTATGGCGTGCGAAAGAGATAACAGCATTGAATAGTGGATGGATGCATCTCGCATTATCAAAACATTTTGAGTGAAATGTATGTCAGACTTCTTTGGCAAGATTTAAACCAGAACACTGTTAGAATACTTGCCAGACAAAATTTATCCATGAGCATACATATATATCTATTTAAAAGAATGAACAAAGCATGTGGAGTATGTTTATGTGTTTTGATAGAAACAAAAGATACGTGTATAGTTCCATATAACGTGGTTTAGCCATACTCTGCCTTCTATATACATGATCAATACCACCTTCTAAGTCGTCCCAAATTTCATCCAGTTTTATATGTCGAAGTCCATGTGGATTTTGAGACCTGCTAGGAAGGGAAGACATCATCCACTAAAATTCCTTCGTTTTTTCTACAGTCTGCTGTACTTCCACAATACACTTAATATTTTGTTTATCCTGACAATGTATAGGTTAAAATTTTATCGAAGCATATCTCTTTTCTCGTCAATTTAGACATTAATCATTGGAAAACTTGTCTTCCTGTCAATTTCCTCTGAAAACTTGTAGCCTGCAACAGTCCCAGTCTGCCTCTCTTGACGACTTCAGCTTAGCATGCACAATGACACTTTATTTCTCATGGTAGAAGGCCACTTTAATAAAGCCTCTTATCAAATTTTGTCAAGTCAGTGTTAACCTTATGAGCAAAATCAGCAGATATGAAAGAGAAACGAAAAATATAACTTGAATCAATTCCTACTTGAAACAATTTTACCCGCAATAAACACGGCCTAGCGTGCTTGCCCGTCATGACGTCACGGACAAAAAATATGGCCATAAAAGTTGGAGATAGAAATAGAAGACACGATCTATTTTGTTTAAGGTATTAATTTATATTTATCATTGTTTAGTATTATAAGTTTACATTGTTTATCACTGTTTATTTTAAGTGTGTATATATGAAATTTATCGTACTGTATGTGCCAATATTAACAAAGAGCCAAAGACATTTTGTAGTATAGATGAATTGCGTTTTTGCCTGTTTACCTCATTATTCTGGCAAAAGATATGGAAGATGGGTTTCAAACAATGAAAACAACAATAGAAACTCATCTCTAGGGAAATTTTTACTCTCACCAAAATGTAAACAAGCAAAAACGCAATTCATCAATCTAATAACATAGACCAGTCATACTAATGACCAATATTGATTGAGGTGCGCCCGGCGTACCATACTTTGTTACTGACTGTTAAAATAACTGAGTAAAATAATGCTTTACTCTGTGTGTGCTCGAGAAGGAAAGATTTTTGCGTGTTAATAAGTAAATGTTATTGTATTTAGAGCAACCCTCAGCTCTTTTTCAATAGATGAGTGACTTTATGTTTA
>JAOBYK010211121.1:0-20318 GCA_025434845.1 Phenganax subtilis | reverse complement strand
ACTTTTGCCTATATCCTTATAGCTCTATATCCTTATGGCTCTTCGCAGATACATGTACGCTTAGCGTACCTATTTTTTTTAATGGTATATGTTTAATGGCTTGCGTAAGCGCTACCTTTTCAAGCAGTATATGATTGGACATTATTACTTCATCTTGCACACAATGAAATAGCTTGCGGTGATAAATGGCTATCGAAAACTTGCATGCTATTCTAAAGAGGGGGATATATGTGTCCCTGGAAGGATAGGAGCACCCCCCCTATAGGTGCTAAACTTATGCTGAATTTCAGCTGACATACCTGGATGCTGATATAGTCTGTTTACAAGAGGTTGATCCGTTCTACTTTCCATATTTGGTAGAAGAGCTGGGCGATCTGGGTTATGACGGCGTATATAGAAAACATGAGAGCGAACATGGCTTGGCAACATTCTATAAAAATTCAAAATTCGAAATGAAAAACTCGAACGCAACATCATTTACTGCCCTGATCGATGAACTGAGTACAGCTGACGGTCAGTTGAAAGAAAGCAATAGGCATAATGAACGAGTTGCGCAATATACCACATTGCAAGATGTACATGCTGGCAACAACATAGTTATAGGTTGGTTAATTGTTTATAGACTTCAGTTTAGCACAGGTGGCTTGAAGATAAAAGCTAATAACTCGTACAACTTGTCATTTAGTATTGAAACGATTTGTGCACGGTGAAGTCGTTTCAGTGATCCAATATACAACTCATTTTATTCGTATAAGAGCTTTCATACTTCGCCACGTTGTCGGAAAAGGCTTTTAAAAACAATCATACAATTGCAAATCATGATAGGAGTGTCCAGCCCAACATTTTATTCTTGAACGACATAATTCGATGGTTTTCTAAAGTTTTGAAACTTGACAAAATAGAATTTCATGACTTTG
This sequence comes from Phenganax subtilis, assembly GCA_025434845.1. Lineage (NCBI taxonomy): Eukaryota > Metazoa > Cnidaria > Anthozoa > Malacalcyonacea > Clavulariidae > Phenganax > Phenganax subtilis. The sequence goes on along the minus strand of JAOBYK010211121.1, from coordinate 19,401 downwards.
ATTGGTTCAAGTGGCGTATCTCGACGACCACGAAACACTGAATCAGCTTTTCATGAATAGCTTTTGACCAAGCAACCATTACAAAGTTCAACAAAACGCAATTGGCGATATAGAGTCCATAGATGTAGATCGTTCTAATAACGCGATCCGTACGCGCTCCTAACTTTCAATTCATAGCAAAGAAAGACGAAATCAAATCGGGCAAAGTAATTATACGTTAATGGTAATAATATGTTAAATTTTGTTGTCTCCTATTTTGAGTTTACTTATTATGGCTCTCGTTTCAAGATGAGAATGGAAATGTATCTAAAACAACTTTTGAATTGACAGAGAAATTGAAATCAATAGCACACACTTCAAATTTCTGATCCAGTAATATCTGCGCAAAGATTTTCACTAAGACCCTTTCATGGCAACATATCACACTGACAAAGGCAAATTTGATCTCAACTCATGGCATTTTTTTCTTATTTCAGTGAATGTCCATATTATTTTCAATTTTTTCCGAGATCCTGACGTACATGCGTTACAAATAGCGCTGTTTTTCCAACACCTTCACAAAATATTGCCACAGTCTGAAAAACACTCCTCGCCCTGGGTGGTGTGCGGAGATTTCAACACACGACCTCATTTTCCCGTCTATGAAATGATGAGAAATGGAGAAATGACCGTTGAAAGTATGGATAAATTGAATCCAGCAAAGTGGAAGTATCCAGAGCTTACTAAACAGAGTGAGGTATGTTTTAGTCCTGGGATCCAATGTTTCAATAGTCCAGTCTGGTGTCTTTATCACGCATTCTCACTGCCGCCGTTTAGTAATATTAATGCAACTTCGCAAAAAGTTTTATTCACCACTCAACGTTTCAGTACTTCATCCATTGTCTCATCACACACTATTTGGTTTAGTAAAATAAACAAAATTTCCTGATCGTATTTTTTGACCAGCAGCTTGTAAATTACGATAGCATTGTTCTACGAAAACACAAGAAAAGTCTGAATCATCCTTTCAAAGACTCACGGAGCGCGTACGAAACTGTCTTGGTAAGTAAGTAAAAATGTTTATTTATATAAGGAGGGTAGGCGCATCAGACTGCAATACCTCTGTTATGAACGAGTAATAAACTATTCAAAATAATGATTTTTGAATCCCTAGGAAGAATAGCTCAGAACTAATGGAACTATCCACCATTATAAAAGTATAGTTCGCGGATCAATAGGAGATTACTCTTACTGGATCTCTAGAAAGTACAGTTTAGAACTAATAGAACTATCCAGTATAAATATAGTTCGTTTAGTTTAGGTTTCCTCTTGTAGTAACACTGGATCAATAAGAGATGACTCTTACTGGATCTCTAGGAAGAACAGCTTAGAACTGATAGAACTATCCAGTATAAATATAGTTTAGTTTAGGTTTCCTCTTGTAGTAACACTGGATCAATTAGGGATGACTCTTAGCGGATCTCTAGGACGAACAGTTTAGATCTGATAGTACTATCTAGTCTTATATTTATTTTATATCTGCTATAGATCATACTATTCTTTTTTTCAAGGGAAGCGAGCCAGCTTTGACGCACTACGAATGCAGTGAAAGTTTTAAAACAGTTTTTGGTACTGAGATTATGAAAGGTCCCCTCGACTACATATGGTATTCCTCAGATTCACTTCAAGTCAATGCAGTTTTGGAAATGGTCAATGAAGACGTTATTGCACCACACCACGCTTGCCCTAACAGAGTTTTCCCTTCAGATCACCTGTCATTGAAAGCTTTCTTTCAATTTCCAACAAAGACTGTTTGAAAGTATTTGGAGTTTATATTTAGTATAATGTATAATATGGTGTACACTGGAATTGTAAATACACACTCTGTTTTGGTATTGAAATTTATTTTATCGAATGACACGAAATATCGTCTTTTCTGCTTTCATTCTGGCTTCAGTTTTATTCAGTCATTTTGTTGTGTATTTATCAAATTTTATCACTATATACAGTTAGGACTTACAGTTAAACTAAACAGGTTTCGCACAACCAGACTGCAGGAGCCGGTTGTTTGAAAGTTGGATGGTGCTATCCACTGGATAGTGAATTTTTCAACGGTCATAAAATCGGACAAAAAATGCCGAAACATTCATTTTGGTCAACGATTTAAAGATTAAAGTCTTTAGTCTATCGATATCAGTCGTAATTTTATGTTATAACGGTCAATGGGAAATTTTAGGAAGGTTACAAAAAATCATTATCCAGTGGATAGCGCTTACCGTATTTACTCGATTGAGCGCCGCGGCGCTCCTTAAATTTTTAGTGTTTCAGATGCGGCGCTCAATCGAAGGCGGTGGTCTTTAAAAATATTTGGTTTTTGCGTCCATCTTTTGTTATTTTTAACACTGATACGACTGAAAGCAACAAAACAGCTGGACGTTGCGAACAAGAAGACGCTTGTTGGTAACGTACCGATAGAATTGTCGCACTCGATGATGATATTTCTAAAAGCAAACATAGAAAATAAGCTCTACGCATTTTCTGAATAATTAGTGCGGTGCTCATTCGGGGGCGGCGCTCTTGAAATATTTTTGTTCTCAAATGCGGGGCTTAAACGAGTAAATACGGTATATCCATCTTTCGAACAACCGGCCCCAGGCGATTTTGCTAGTCAGGCCAGAGGAACTACTTCTGGATAAAGCTTGTACAGCATACAAAACTTTATACTATGAAACTTGTGCATTACTAAAGATTTCGTGTATCCGCATGAAGGTGCCACACCCTGAGACACGTACTTCACGCATAGTTACGTAACAAATTGAACGCTATTGTTTATCTGACGTCTGGGTTATAAGTGCTCATTCTTGAGAAACGTGAACGTTTTCATGGAAATAGATATGACTCATTCTAAAACGAGACAGTGGGTTTTTCATGAGTTTTTTATTTCTTTGACTAAAATTTGCTTCCTGCATGTAGATGCAGTTGTTGATTGTAATGTTATCCCAATCACGTGAATGCGTTCACTTTCACTTCACAAAACAACATAAGTTTTCCTCCGACTGCAAGACGGTTTATTAGTGATAGATTGGTGCATGATATCCCCCAAAAAATCCTGCGCTGTTCGAGAAAGCCACACTAAAAGCATTTTTCTCACATGTGCCTGAGATGAAACGGGAACTATATAGTTATAACCAAAAAGCTGCATGCTACAGAAATGAAATGAAACGCAGATAACAGAGATTAGAGACACGCGCATAATGACCACTTTTGCCGAAAAAATTCCTCTTAATGAGAAAAGTAAACAGATCGTTATATCCTCCAAAGTGCTCATATCATGAGCTTTCGTTCGATAAACTCAAAAATACTTAAAATCTCTGAAAGATCCATCATCATTAATATCTTTTCCTATTTTACTGGAATCTGCCTTTGTATGCATCTTCGATTGCTCATCAAGTCATCGGCTTCCCATACGGTTACTGATATTGAAACTTGTTTTGAACATAAAGAGCCTTGCTTCTTCAGAAATGCAAATGCACTGAATATATTAAGAGAGAGAAAGCAGCTTGCATGAGACAGACAAAATCATTGATTATCGGTTGCATAGTCGGCAAAGATTTTTCATCCACTAATAGTCGTAAAACGAGGCATCATCAGGGGTGTTCCATCATGCAGTATTAATGAAAAACTGCGGCAAAAAGTAAACTTATTTGAATAAACAGAACTTTCAAAGTAGAGCGACAGATTCTACGCCTAGTTGCTACATTCGATGTTAATTGTGATATAGACGGACGTGATTCGCGGTAGGGTGAAATCGGAAGACTGGTACATCTGTTTGAATAGAAGCAACACTGCGCTGTCATTGAAGAAGTATTTTTAAACCCAAGGTACAATGATTTTTCTGTATATTTAAATAAACACCAACTAGAAACGACTTTAGCTTCATGAAAGTAAATCCATGCAACAAACATACTCCTATCTTGAAATTCTTTTGCGAATAGTTGCGTATCTCAATTTGTAATCGTATCCACTAAATTGCTACTGTATCAGCACATATTCAAGATATATTTACTCTCGTTTGCTCAAATGTTTACGCTGAAGTCAAGCGTGGTGTGTTTTTTTTCAAAATTGTTTATAGAAAGCTCAAACCGACGCTTTTATGCAACTTATTTGTGAAATACAATGATTCCATCTTTCAAATTTGTCTCCATATAATGTTTACCTCGAAATAATCCTTAAGCATATAGACAAAATCCCAAAGTGAATCCCAGAATCTTAGCAAACAACGAACAGTAACAAGTTTTAAAGAAAAGCTAATAACGACATAAATGCAACCAATGAATTCTAACTAAACAGTGGGATTAAGAGTTTCCGATGTCCGTAATTCTTCAATTCCGAAGGTAAGGTTCTTTTCAAAAATGTTTTGGCCGAATGGAGGTCAATGTTGTACATACAGGCGACTAGTATATTGTTCTTATTGACAGCTATCCTAGTGCTCCTCATGATTTCAAGTGAAACTAAGAGTAGATGACCTGTCAAAACACGTCACGGTGCATCAAGCCTATAGTTATGAAAATGGAACTACACTTCCGAAGTGTTCTTCCTAGAGATCCAGTCAGAGTCATCTCTTATTGATCCAGTGCTACTCAGTACAGGAGAAAACCTAAACTAACCTATAACTACATGCATAGTACTATCATTTCTAAAGCGTTCTTCCTAGAGAACTAGTAACAGTCATCTGTTGTTGATCCGGCGTTCCATTAGTGTCTAAATTAAATTATAAATGCAAACTTAAAAAGGACTTGAATGATCAGCTATGCCGGTTACTTAGAACTATATTTCCGTCGAATTTACCAGACAACTCATGATCTGAACTCCAAGCTATAGCTATATACAAGAGTATATAGCTATAGCTATATTTGAGTTTGATATTACTGTATAATTTCGTTGTTTGTTTAAACTTCCCTTCTTGCTCTAAAACGATTATATAATGCGCTACGACTTTGAATGTGATATAATCAGTTTGCTGCTTGTCAAGCACACATGTGTGAGAAAGTGACATGTTCCCAGGCGAAAATCATGCAAATATTGGCCAAGAAGCATTTTTCGGCAATTATACGACTAAAAGAAAACTTCATTTTGTACCTTTTACGCTAAACTATTCAAATTTTTTGCTCAAAAACATAGCTTTCTCTAGAACAAACAGTGTTTATCTAAAAACAGGTTAAATAGGTCGGGAATTTCGTGCGCCTACAACAGAAAACTCCTTGATAGGAAGATTCAATGAAACAAACTATTTTATGTGAACAAATCTTATAACATGAATTTGCGTTCAGTTTTGAAGCCGCCGAAACGCATAAATTTTTAAAATTCATCAGTGATCATTCATTCAATCATCATCTAATGCTAGCTCTAGTATATATAGCGCATTATTAACAACGTTGTCAGCAGGACTACCGACGTACTGCATGTGTCAACAAAACGATGGACACCATGTGTGATAATAATTGGTTTGCTCAAACAGCGAGGCTAAAACGTGTGTGGTAGTTATTGGTTACCAACTATTGGAGAAAGTGTCCAGGGAACGTGTGCTGCTACGTATGCTATATGCCTGGTTTTGCATGATTCCAGTTTAACAGAATCGCGGTTACATACATACTGTACAATTGTTTCAAATTATAAAGATTTAAAATCAATGATATGTGGAGCATTTCTTTTCATGCAAAAATAATTGAACGCTGAAGGTAAAAGTAAATATTTTGATGTCGTTGGTATATCATTAACTTTGTATTGGGGAAATATCATTATAAGACAAATCTCTCCTCACAGGGCTAAAATCGTCTGCAACATGTAAAGCCTAGATAAGCTGTTGTATTCTTGGCAAACTGCGCGTCAGTCAATGTACTACTCGTATACAAGTTTATCATCGTATAGTTCATATCCAGAGTTCGCCACATGCATGCATGCTTAATACGTTTTACTGCAGTTTTAATCTTATCATACAGCTGTTTGCCAGCCGCTTCATATCAAAATGACACTGTTTTCCTTATTTTGCTGATCTTTCATTAATATTATATGACTGTACATCGTCTTAAACATGCTTTATAAATTTCGCCTAAAAAATCTATTTATCATGATATGTTCTCAACTTACGCTTGTTAAACTGTGAAACGACCCAATATTTTCCCCTTTTTTTCATCAAATCTTGTTTAATTATGACGGTGATAAAATTTGATAAAAAGTTCATTAGACAAAATATCCTAAGAATCAGTTCTACCGAATGCATTCTTTAATATATAAAAATATTGATTCGTTTTAATCATAGCTATATATAGAGAGAATTATTGAATAGAAATATAATGTCGCCTCAAAAATGTGTTGATTATTGCAAATTGCGCTTGAATTGTGTTGAGTCAATACCTGACTACAAAAAAGACTTTAAAAATCAACTGGTAGAATAAGATATTATATTGTCCAGTTATTAAAAACGGACCTCACAATAATGTCAGCTTTATATATACAATGTTTTTAAGTGCAGTGTTTGATTTGGCACGAGATATTACGCATGCATCGAGTGGCAAACATGTCTCTTGTTTGAAAGTTGAAACCGCAACTTAAATGACGATTTTATGACAATACATGTCACGCATTTGCTGAAGTAGTTTCAAACGGATTTATTTTAAGTAATTAAGAGATAGTATAACAGCCATATGTTGTACAGCCATGAAAAAAAAACACGGTAATAAAGACATGAATACAGTCTTGTCAGTTCTGAAATGTTCTGCTCTCCTATATTGATCGCTAGAAGATGACTCTTATTGCATGGTATGAGACCGAGACTAAACTAACTGAATAATTCTATCAGTTTCAAACTGTTCTTCCTAGAAATCCAGTAAGAGTGATCGTTCATTGATCCAGTGCTACTACTGGAGGAAACCTAAACTAAACTATACTGGATGGCTCCATCCGTTCTTAACCGTTCTTCAAACAAACCCAGGAAGAGGCATCTCCTAATGACAAAGTGTTATACAACAGAAGGAAAGATCTATATCTATATGTTTACCTTTCCATTTTGTTTTCTTTCTCGAGGACGCATCATTAAGCAAAGAAAAGTTTGGAAATGAAGTACAAATTCTTGGCGTTTCTTATGCACTTCTTTCTCCAAGTAGAAAAGGGTACATAAATTTGCTATAATAAAAAATATATGAATTTAAATACCATTATGTAAAGACTTCAACTTTATAATGTCATGTCAACATACACTGTTACTTTCAGGATGTTAATTTATTTCAACAACCTTGCAGTACTCTTTTTAAAGCTTTGGAAGGAAATTTTTTAATTATCCCCACTTTACTTTCGGAGTTAAATATCTAAAGGTCGGTTTATACACGGGCGATTTTTGCTGCGATTTCTCTTCTCTTAGCGTATGTGATCAAGTAGGTCCACTGGTGAGTACATTAGCAATATTGTTGCTCCAAGTATATTCGCCAGTTATCCACTCTTTCACATCGTTCAACATGAGGAAAAATAGCGTGGAAAGTCTCACGTGTGAACAGGCGTTTACTGAAACTAACAGTGCAGTTAAGCAACATTCCCTAATATAATTACATAACTTCAGTTGTACGAACGAAATTAGACGACTGTATGTTTTGATATTTTAGGAAACAGTGAGCCATATTTTTCAAAAGAGCCCAAAGATTTCATTGGCTTTAAAGATCGTTTCAAAGGCCTAAAAAGCACATTAAGTGGAGCCGAGGAACCTATCGCATATCAATGGTATCGGAATGGCTCAAAGCTTTCATCTCCATACGCACTTGGAAGCAATCGGCCAGGATTTGTGATGATTACAGAACGATTGGAAAACCAAGGAATATATCAACTATTTGCAACGTCAAAGTTGGGAAGGATATTTGGCCGTGAAATTAAAGTAGAATTCATAGGTAAGTTTTGCTATACGTTGTGTACAATCATGTGATTTTGCGATTTTCGATGGTGCGCAAGTAAAGCATGAATAGTCTTAAAAAACTTTTTATTTAGTTTCAAAGATGGTTTAAGCCATAAAGGTTTATCTCTTTTTGATTGAATGCAGTAGAATTCTCTCATATATAGGAAAAATCGTCAACAAACTTTCCCGTTGTTTGTTTTAAAAATTCACGCAAAAGTCAATGACGCCACAGAATTCTTTCTGCAGTAACATTGGATCAGTAGAAGATTATTGACTGGTTCAGTAGAAAAAATGTTTACAAACAGATAGACCTATACAGCTTAAATTTAGTTAGTTTAGTAAAGGTTTTCTCCTGCTGTAACACTGGATCAATAAGAGATCACTCTTATACTGGATATCTAGGATGAACAATTTAGAACTAATAGAACTATCCGATATAAGTACAGTCAGTTTAGTTTAGGTTTCACCCTGAAGGACCAAAAAGAGATGACTCTTACTGGATCTCTAGAAAGAATAGTTTAGAACAGGCAGAACTATTTAGCAGACGTGACTACAATTTATCACATTAGTTTTGGGTGAATTCTTGAAAAAAACAAACCAAGATCGAGATGTGGTGATTGGAAAACAGTTTCAATTAGAATGTCCGCCTCACGGATTGACACAACATGTTGTTTACAAATGGGGAAACTCAGATCAATTCACCGGAACATGGTTCTTTCAAAGCAGAAAAAATGCGCTGGTCTTAGGAGATGGGAGATTGTTCTTTTCACATGTCACCAAGGACGATGTTGATTTGATTCGTCAGAAAAATGGCATAAGTTGTCTATTGGAAGGAACTTTCGGAAGCCGAGATTTCAGATTTGAACCGTCGGGAGTATTTGAATTGAACGTCATTGGAAGTAAGTAGTACGCCTTGTTAATATGAAAACAATTTCCTTAGTGAATCCATCCTCACGATTTCATATGCTCTTGGGTACAAGGAAAGTATTTTCCTTGAAAGGTTTCTTGAAAAATTCACTTGCTCGTGTGCACGACGAACAAGTTTTCCTTGGCAAGTTTCTTCACGAGTTCACTTGCTCGTGTGTACAACGAACAAATTTTCCTTGACAAGTTTCTTCACGAGTTCACTTGCTCGTGTGTACGACGAACAAGTTTTCTTTGACAAGTTTCTTGACAAGTTTGCTGCTCGTGTGTACGACGAACAAGTTTTCGTTAACAATCTATGAATCGTCGTCTTATTTAGCTGAAACGAAAACATTTGGTCCCATTTTGGAATCGATTCCTGATCAAGAAGTTGTTGCAGGTGGACCAATGGTGCTTCGCTGCATTGCCGCTGGATAGTAAGTACTGCTAAGTGAGCTTGTACAGGGCAACGAATGGTGGTCAAATTCAGAAATAAAAGCAAGCAAATCAAATTTATTCTTCCTTGTTTGTGTGTTTTTCATCAAACACAAGACTACTACATGCATAATGAATAGAATTAACATCAATTTTTTATGGTAACTGCAAGTTGTCCACTATCTGCTGGAATCCGATATTGTTTAGTAAAACTCTTGTATATACCAAACTATGAGCCATTATCTTGGTAGCCCAGGCCCTACGTATCGATGGGAAAGAACGGACGGAAAAGGGATTACGACAGATATACTTAAAGGCAATGGTGTGGAGCTATCGGAGTATAATCGAGTTTTAGTTATCAAGAATATCACGAAAGAACGTGACGCTGGGACGTACACATGTTACGCAACTATTGAAGATAATGGCAAGAACACGACAAAAAAGACCAGCAGCAAAATTACTATTCGAGGTACGTGGTGTAAGCTCGAATAACGAAACTGCGCGCATGGGTAGCAATGCGCTTTGTTAGAGTAGACAAAGTAACCAGGACAAGTCTTAAAGTATATACAGAAGGAATAACTAAACAAACGCAACGGAGAAAAATAATATAAGAAATATAACATTTCGTTATCTCAGTCAATTCCTCAAGGTCCTCCAAATGCAGTCATAGTCAATTTTTGTTTTGGGTCGTAGAGAAACCGTCGTGGATTAAAAGAACTCTGATTCAAAGCGCCACACCAAATATATATTCTTCTCACACATGGATATGCGAAGCTAAAGGAGATCCGGAACCGTACTACTCCTGGTATGCTAATGCCACTCAAATGAACAGCATGAGGTGAGGTGAAGGGATAATCAGGGATAAGTTGGGGGTAAATCTGTCCCACAAAAAAATTCCCAGCTTCTTAAGATAGCCTTCAAGTTTCCCCACATTTCTTCGCTGACAAAAAGTGAGATTTATGAATAAATTCTTCGGAGAGTAACATCATAAATTTACCACACAAACTGACAGAACATTTCAATTTTTCAGAGGTCGTTACACAATTGAAGGAGGAATGCTAATCTTTCATCGAGTGACACCTGAGGATAACGGCATGTATCAATGCGTCGCGAAAAATACGTTTGGTTTCCAGTACCAGACAGTGTCTTTGAAAGTTAGAGGTAAGATTTTTGAAAATCTCAGTACTATTTTAAAACTTTTACTCCAGCAAACACCACAGGGTTTTTCTAAGTACTCAAGTTTTGCGGCCCTGTAGTAACACTGGATTAACAAGAACGGCTTCTTCCCAACTAAAATTATTTTAAATTATAGACAAAGTTTATCTCACAAACCCTTCTTAATTTCTGCAGTAAAAGCTCCAGAAATAACGCAGCCACTGGCTCATGAAACGTTTGTGATTGGAAACAGTGGAAAAATTTCTTGCCAATCAGATGCCCTTCCACCGGCTAAACATCATTGGTTGTTCGCTGGAGTTAAACTAGAACCCAATAAGACAACGAAGTATGAGATGACAGATGAACAGGATTTAGTGGTCAATGAGTTGACACAAGCTGACACTGGGAACTATACATGCATTGCGACTAATATGTATGGGGAAGCTACAAAGCAAATATACATAAAAGTTGGTGAGTAGAAATTACTTAGAACGCCAAATTCAATGCCCTTGTAAACGAGCTTTTAGGAATTCCTCAGGTATTCCAGTTTCCTCCTGCAGTACCACTTAATCAATAAGCAAGACTACAACTGAATCTCCAGGAAGAACAGTTCTAGAGCTGATAGAACCATTCAGTATAAATATAGTTAGTTTAGTTTAGTTTTCCTCTTCTAGTAATGCTGGGTCAATAAGAGATGACTCTTACTGGTTCTTCACGAACAATAGTTTAGAACTGACAGAACTTTGCCGTTCAAATACAGTTACTTTCGGTTCGGTTTTCTCCTGATTAAAGACTTCTATTTTTCTTTTGGGTAACAGCGGAAATCATGTTCACAAGACGGCCCGAAAACATCACAAATGTAATCGAAGGAAACAGTTTCTCGTTGTTCTGTATGGCTGAATCAGACCCGCCCTTAAATATTCGTTATTCATGGTATTTCCAAGGAGAAAAATTACAACTAAACGATGAGAAATACAACTGGGAGCCAAATAGTCATACATTGACTGTTTTCAACGCACAGGTACAAAATATAGTTTATGATTGTACGATGACACTGAATCAACTCAGAGCGCTCTATAGCGTAAGAGTTGGGACATCTGTTGTTATGCTGATGCTGGGTATATTGGCAAACATATAACAGAGTGATCCATTTCACCGGCCTCCGTTAAAATCATGGCAAAATAGCGGATGTCAACGATATATTTTAAAGTTTATCACATCGTAGAGCCGATTTACTGTTGCGTTGTACAAAGGAACAAAACCAAGTAGGAACGAAAATGGCGGCTTTGTCCCAACTCCTACGCTATAGAGGGCTTTGAATCAACTGGATCACTCTTACTGGAATTAGAACTGAAAAAACTATCCAGTATAAATATAGTTAGCTTAGCTTAGGTTTCTCTCCGAGTACTCTTACTGGATCTCTGCAACTGATAACATTATCTTTTCTAGGTTCGAGAAAGTGGTGTTTATGAATGCATCGCCTACAGTAAGACTACTGATAAAGGCTCAAGTGCTACTGTTATCGTACAGGGTTAGTGGAAATAAAAAACGTAGAGTCAGTTAGTTTAACTGAAATAATAATATTGCAAGCTGGTGACAGATTTAAAGTCAAATTGCACCCCAAATTCCATCCAATCCTCTCAACAAAATGTTACTTCTTAAACTTGGGGAAACTGGGAGTAATAATTTGTTTCTTACAATCTCTAGGCTTGCCTGACCCTCCAGAGAATCTAAGACTACAGAACGAGTGTGTGGACGGTTCTGCAAACTTAACTTGGACAATACGCCATCGTAGTACTTATGAACGTCTAATAAAAATAATCATACAGTGGAGTACATCACATCACAGTAGCACGTGGTACAACGTCACTGATCACGTGCCTGGCAGTGCAAATGGTCACGTGGTTAACGGATTGAAACCTTACAGTGATGTCATATTTCGAGTGATAGCCGTAAATGAATATGGTGAAGGACAACCTAGTAATGTCACAACTCAAGAATGCAAAACCCCTGCTGCAAGTGAGTATTAGAGTGACGTCACAAGTTATGACATCACAAGATGACGTAACACTGCAGCATTTTTTACTCAAATTATAGAGCCTTACAAATGTTACAATAGTGAGTCTTGTAAGTAAGTTAGAGAAGTAGCGACATGCACATTCAGCCATTGTAATCTGAATTGAGAAAATTGCTTTATCTATCTAGAACCGATAGTTTGCCCAAGAAATGTGAAAGGAGACTCGTCTCACCCACGTGATATAAAAGTAACTTGGCAGGTAAATAATTGCATGGAGTTAAAAAGCTCACGTCGACAAAAAACCTTTATTTTATTTTTTATTTTATACGCTTTGTCACATATTAGATTACAAACAAAATTTAACAACATAGCTTTACAAATGTGACTGGGTCATCACAACAGCTTTTGGCCAATTACTGTGATCCCGCGAATGAAAAATAGACATTATTCAAAAACAGCATGCAATAGGAAGTGTTAAATCACGGGCCTGGTTACATTTCAAACAAATTGTTTTCCATGATCGAGGATCATCTACGTGATAGTTGGTTTCTAGAGCGGTATGATAATAGATCAGTAAGAGTTTCTTAAAAACTGTTGGCGAGTTAAACTTATTAGTTATTAATTGTGGAAGAACGTTTCATATTCGTGTTGTTCTTATTGCATACAATAACTCCTTTCCATGACTAGTTTCTTCATTTGTCCATGACTGCAAGTTTTTGTAGGACAAGTCTTCATTGATAACTTTTTAATTACTATATAATGGGTGCTAAAATTGACATATGTTAGCTTACATGAAGTGAAGTCTTGTCATTTTTTACCCTAAAGACTGGTTGTATTTTCAGGCAGTACAACCTCTACATCATAACGGTCCAGGATTTGGTTATCTAGTTCGTTACAGAAAGCCTGGCACTCAGCAGTGGCGAAATAATACACAATTTTTTGGAAATGAGCAGTTCGTCATTGCAAATACATCAGCAAATCAGACGTGGGAATTTCAAGTTCAAACTTTTAATGACGAAGGGAATGGGCCCGAGTGTGACGTCGAGGAAGCTCGCTCAGCTAGTGACGGTAATCGACTAATGTGGTTATTTTGTTATGTTTCGGCACGAATTAAAAAATGCCAGTTTTGTTTTTTTTAAGGGAGATCCTTAGCGTCCATGTTTAACACTGAGCGCAATACAGTAACTGAACGGATTGTAATAGAGTTTATCTCTTCTCTTATAGCGATAATTTTGTTCAGAATTCCACCGGCAAATAACACTAATGTGAAAAAAGGAAATAGTTTTTCCTTGTCTTGCGAGGCGTACTCAAACCCACCTTTACCTGTAAAATACAGATGGCTTCACAAAGGTGAAAACTTGGATGGAAGTGACAAACTATTTCAAATAGACGGAAATGAACTCACAGTAAAGAATGCAAGGGTAAGTAATTTTTTCTACAAAACAATCCATAGATGCCTGACAAAATAGAAGTTTTTGTCCACTATTCATAATAACACCACGTTAGTTATCACAAAAAATTTCCTTTAATCTCGACCCTAATTCTAATCCAGCTCTTGCCCTTTCGATTTCTTGATTAGTAACATGGGCATGTATTAGAACTATTTTAACATTGGTGTAGCAATTTACGAATCATTTAGTGAAAAGTAAAAAATCCCAAGGTTCGCTAGCTACATTTATCTTTCAATGTGACTATTATTTTGTGATTTTAGTTACAAGACAGTGGGACTTATGAATGTGTAGCCTACGTAAAAACGACAATATATAACGTAGAAAATCGCGCAGCTTCTAAAGTTATTGTTAGAGGTAAGTTTTATATCAGTTCTAAACTGTTTTTTCTAGAGATCCAGTAAGAGTTATATCTTATTGATCCAGTGTTACTACAGGAAGAAACTGGACTTTTTATACAGGACATTTGCTACGTATTTCTGTATTAATTTCAGGCCCCCCTGCACCACCTAGCAATATCATTCTCCATGGCAACTGCTCCAATTTCTTCGCGAACCTATCATGGACAATCAAATACCAAAGTCCTTATGATCCTCTAACAAACATCTCAATACAATGGAGCACATCACGTGACACTAGCGCGTGGTATGACGTCACAGATCACGTGCCAGCTAGTGCCAATGGTTACGTTGTGAAAGGATTAAATCCCTACAGCAACATAGTATTTCGAGTGATTGTTAGTAATGAATACGGATCAAGTACACCAAGTGAAACGACTTTAGGACAAGAATGCAAAACATCACCAGCAAGTGAGTCAAAGTGCATGTGTCATGATTTGAGATTTTTAAGGGCCATTTACACCAATTTTTGATGCAATTTTTCTCGCCTTCAACGATGTGATAGAGTGGCGAATATGTTTGGTCCAATAATTTGGCTAACCACTTGCTAGTCAACCTACTCGATTACATACGCTAAGAGGAGAAAACTCCCAGCGACAAGAATAGATGCAACAGATCTTCCTAACAAAACCTATTGATGAAAATATGTAATAAGATCTCAAAGCTAACGGGCATGATGTCATTTCAAACATTCCAAATTAGTTTTCGTTTGTTTCTGTCAGTGAAAATACCTGATATGACGTTATGTCCGTGAGCTTTGAAACCTTATGAAATCTTTTCATAGAACTGTTTTATTGGGTAGATATATTGCATTCATTCTTTAAATGCTTCAACGAATTCAAGTATTAAAACCTCCAAATCATCATATATGCAAACGACTATCGTCGCTTTTCCAGCGCAAGTAGAGCGAGCGGTTGTCTTTAACCATGTGCTGTTGCAGATTGATGCCTACAGCACTTGATGAAAAATGCGTGCCCTACGTGCGCGGGCAAAGCGACTGCAACAGAACATTACATTTATACACTGATAAACTGATCCCTCAAGCTTAAGTCTTGCTTCATGAAGACACAATATTGCACAGTTACTTCAATGCTTCAAGACACGATTAATCTTTGTGATTTTGTTGAGAAATTTGTGGAAGTTGACCTCATTCACTAAATATATAAAAACAATCTTAATTTTCTATTGTTCAGAACCTACAAGGTGTCCAAGTGAGGTCCAAGGGACAGCTACACAACCATTGACAATTAGTATTACATGGAAGGTTAGAGTCGTTTTTTATTGATCCAGTGTTGCTACTAGAGGAAACTTAAACAAAAATATATCTATGTTGAATATGTCTATCAGTTCTAAGCTGTTCTTCCTAGAGATCCAGTAAGAGTCATCTCTTATTGATCCAGTGCTACTACAGGAGGATACCTAAACTAAATTTTATAAATGTGCTGTAGGAAATTCAAGAAATTTACCAAAATGGACCAACTTTTGGTTACAATGTAAGCTACAGAATATCTGGTTCGCAATGGCAACATGAAGTAGTAACCGGAAAATCAACGTATACGATCGAAGATGCAGGTGTGGGTCTGATTTGGGAATTTAAAGTTGAGAGCATAAACGAGCTAGGGCCTGGACCGGAGTGTGCTATCCATCAGGCGAACACAACGAACCAAGGTATAGTTACTACAGTTAGAACATGAAATTTGAAATTTTTACAAGATTATCTAGGCAACTATTAGTCAGATTTAGATTTTGACTTTTTCAAATCATAAATTATTCATGAACCAAAAACAAAGAAAGTGGTTTGAAATCAGAGAAAAAAATTACACAAATTGAGGTAATTTTCCCATTGATTATCTCACAAAAACGCCTTCGTCTGAGATGCAAGTTTAAACATTCGTATTACCTTATTCGATTTCAAAACAACTCGAAGTTCATAAAAAATTCTCGGCATTGCCTCGTATTTTCAAGTCCTCTTAAGGTTTGAAATCGAAAGAAGTCCCCCACTCGTGTTTGAACTATCACTTAATTACCAATACGACAAACCAATGAGACGTTTTTCTCTAATTGATTGGTCAATCCAATGCGAGCTCTTCTGCAAAAGCTATAATTGACGTTCTCGGCACTGGCATACCGCAACCACAGACGGCAAAGTTTAAATCGCATTTTTATGTCGACTATATCAGTTCTTTGATTTCACGGGAAGCTGCATAATTAATTTATGCGTGGTTTGACAACCTCGCTCCAGAAAACTGTGGATATTACTATTCAATGGGATTTAAAATTTGCCTGGTTAGCAATTCGCTGTTCACCGTAAACACCAAACTTGAATTGCCTATTGACTTTGCGAAGTTGCGTGAAATAACCCCAACGAAGGCTATAAGGCAGTATTAGCGGACACCAGGATAGGGCAAGGTTGGTTTGCGGGCTCAGCGTTCGCAATCTAATATTATGTTTTTTGGATGGTCAGCGTCGTAAGGTGTCCGCTAAACTGCATTGGCTCCCTCAAGGATTTTGTTCAACATTACAGCCAGGCCGGGTAGCTGTAATGGAATCAAACATAAAATGCTCACTATCACAAAAGTATCATTGTATCGTCCTTGTTTTAACTATAAGTACAGACTATCTACAGCATGTATAAATTTCTTTTCATTTCATGTGTAGCGCCAAGAATGGCTCCTCAAAATCTAATGTCTAAAGACATTGGTCCAGACTACGTGATCCTTCAATGGGACCCCATAATTAATTCTGGAGTAGACGGATATGAGGTAATGTATGATTACTTACTTATGCATGCATACAACGTGAGATAAACGGTAGACTTAAAGCAAACTATACAATTTCCCTACAATTCGCCCAGGCTAATCCTATTTAAATCTACTTCGTTAAAATTATAGCATGAGAATGATCAGAATATACTTTTTACTAGTACACATTTCTTGGAAATCAAACCTGTAAGAGTATGGCATCATTCGTATGCAAAACCGCAAAATGTACACCTGGTCCCCTTCATTCCTTTTGTTTCAGAAACATAGCTACGTGTCTTGCAGTTTTTTATTTATCGTTCTATAACACTTTTTAAACTTTAAATATCTTCTTCATTCCGCTACAAAGCTTCATTTTTAATAAAGTTTAAGTATGCGTGTATGCAACAGACATTAAAATTAAATGGAGCGCGCATACAACATCAAACTCAATATGCAAAACTGATGTAAGCTTTGGTTGACGATCAAAGATTCAAGCCAATCAAATGTCAAAGTGAATCTTTGAAATTAGCATTTTATTCATACGACGTGTTGCGGTATGACAGCTGTTGAACAACGGATAAGTAAACAAACCATCGCGTATGCACTTGAGCAAGAATCGTGGGAAGTTTAGGGGTATTTTATACGGCAGCTGGACAGGGCCATTTATGAATGAATGAATTGGTTTATTAAATCCATTTTGCAGTTGAAAACTGAATTACATGGATAAAGTTATAAATTAACTTTAATTAATTTAAACCAAGCCTGGTTTCACTTGCAACGCAACCGTAAGCGAGAAAACAATTGAATACTTTTCCAGTGAGGATTACAAAAACAAAGCGAGTAAATATATTTTTCGTACACTTCATTGAGTTTCTGTGTTTTGCCTTTTGTCTTTTCTTCGAGAATGGTTGTCTGCATCATGTGTACAATTGCTGGTATTATTGTTCATTAAAGCCATCCTTATCATGAACACGAAATAAATTTTATCTCGTTTATCGGATCACGTCGGTTAGTAGGCCATACAGGCTACCAAATAGATACCCCCCTCATTAAATTACAGGGTTTTTTTCAATAGTGTACATCCACATACATTCTCGTCTATTTAAGCGAAGATGTATATCTAATACCTATGCTTCGCTTCACACACAGCTGAGTTACTGGTACACAGATGCGACTCGAAAAAAAGTTCGACGAAGTACTGCTGATTGTAAAGATGAAGCAGGCGCATGCAAAAGCTTCATTAAAAATGCTACAACACAAGAGCACACACAACAAGGCCTTCGGCCATACAAATATTACACAATGGTACTACAGGCTTATAATCGAGCAGGGCTGGGACCAAAGAGTAAGCCGCTGACTTTGACAACAAAAGAAGGTCCACCGGGACCACCCGATGACGTGCAAGTCACGCCGTATGGACGGTATATCGAAATGACATGGAAAGCACCGTTAGAACGAAACGGGATCATAACTGGTTACACTGTGAGGTTAACATATGAAAATGGTACAACAGCTGGACAGAATGCGACGGTGAATAATGAAACTCTGGTGTATTTGTTTGAAAACCTACAGCAACTCACGAAATACACTACGCATATTAATGCTGAGACCTCGGGAGGAATGGGAAAGAGCGAACCAAGAACGGTTATCACCACTGAAATGAGAGGTAAGGTACTTTGCAACGAAAGATGAACCTTGAGCAAGTTTCTTATGATAGATTCTATCTGCTTGCACGTACGACCGTCAAGGGAAACTTGTTCGTTCTACACAGGAACAAGTGAACTCGTTAAGAAACTTTTCAAGGAAAACTTGTTCGTTGTACGCACGAGCAAGTAAACGTAAGCAGCTTTAAACACGCAGTGACTGACCATCTCTCCAATGCAGACAAAATTTGAGTTTTATTTTTAGTTCCACCAATTTCAAGTGCGCCTCTCGTGAAGAGCTTAGGTGAAGATAGTGTTAACGTGACGTACAATCCCAGCAATCGAACAGGAGGTTTTCCTGAAAGATTCTACGTTGTTTATAAAGAAAAAGGTATCAAGTTTAATGATTCAAAGATCACGCCGTGAGAATACGATGCGATGTAACATGTTGCCAATCTTTCACCCCAGGTCAGAAAGACGATAAAATGAATAAAACTAACGCGACAAAGATCAAAAGAAATGGCGAAAGATCATTCATTGTTGTTCAAGGTTTGGAGAATCATAAAATATACATGTTTGCAACGGTTGTTATGAATGGTGAACTGAAAAGTGAAAGAAGCGATTTCGCCGAAGGGCAGCCATTATCACAAGAAGGTTTGTTAAAAACCATTTTCCATTACCGCCGTTTTGCCCGCGCGGGCGGAACGCACAGCTTTAAACATGCTTTGTCGTTGTCTGTGGGC
>JAOBYK010211120.1:0-25697 GCA_025434845.1 Phenganax subtilis | reverse complement strand
GCAAATGTTTCACCAACATTCTAACCACACGAACATGATCTACACTAGGCAAGAAGTAATCCTAAACAAAGAAAAAATATTACAAGCAAGTTTATTATGCAATAAATCCATTCAATTTTTACTTTACACACCTGGCCAAAACTAGAAAATAACTGAGCTCCTTCTCGACCTTCTACGCTTCCAAGGTTCAGCCACAATTCTGTGAATATCTATAAAAGAAAATTGAAAATTGTCAAAATTCAACTAAATAAAAGACTATGCACCCAACAGAAGTTTGCTAGTTTGTATAAAAATATCTAGAGCACAAAATGTATATATTTTCATACCTGAAGAAAGAGTTCAGCCTGATGAGCACGAGCATGTGAAGCATGATCAAATGAAGGTCTGGGCTGAGCAGCTCGATTATTTTCAAAAGATTTGATGAGACCAGAAAATGACAAAGGAGAAACATCTCCACTAGTGTTACTATAAATTAATAAAAGATGCATGATTTTCCATGATTTTCAAGGACATATAGTTATGAAAAATCATGGTCTTGAGACTCAACCAAAGGCGTTGTTCTATCTTTTTAGATCATGCTCATGCAAACTTGTGCACAATAGACTTAATCACGGGCATTAAAATAAAAATAATGACAAAATAAGATATAAAAATATGACTTACAAATATCTTTTAGGTGGAAACTTTGGCTGGTGTGTCCTGTGTTCAGGATTTTGTATGTTAGCATGCGTTGGTAGGAAGATGCCCAGATAGTCTGTAAATAAAGCTGTGTAAATTGTGTCATGGCTGTGATCAACTGCTCTTGTGTTTTCCTATAGAAAAATGAGGAAATCTCTATGAAAACACTTCCATATGAATCCATCAATGGACAGCATTTCTCAGTACACTCGACTTTATAAGTACTCTGTCCAATGCCAGACAATTTTAATTGTGAGGGTACATTTTATTTGAAAACCTACCCAAGGTGAAACATTCTGTGTTATAAAATAAGCAAACTGAAAAAGAAAATACTCCATAGCACCTAAAGCAAAGCAAAACAGAAAGTTAAACAAAATACTATTTCAATTATTCCAGATATATTGTGCTATATTATATCAGCATACATTATACTAAAAAGTTTGTTCAGCATACTTAAATTTAAAACCAAAGAGGTTGTGCTTTCTCCAGCAAACTGTATCTTGTTATAATACAATGCTGGGACAATGCCTTCAACAAAAAGACGTTGAGTTGCTTTCTAAATAAAAATAAAAATGAATACCTGTTACATGGCTCTGGTTAATTTTCTCTGGCTATGGGGAGATTAGGGATCTTAAGATTCTACGACGCGAACTTAACGACGCGATCGTAAATATTGGGTATACTTTATGTTAAAAATATTGCTTAGAAACTGAAATGCAGATCGAATTACTGATATTACAGTAACGTTTCTGTATTAATATGATTCTGCCAACATTAGACACAGCCTTTGCTGTGTTTGAAGAAAGTAATATATCACGTCATAATTCTAGTTCTGATAAGGGCGACGTGATTTTCAAAAATTAAAGTTGTAAACAACGTGAACTTTGTACGCGTTACAAATCACAAGTCTTTTATTTTGCAGTTCGGGAAAAGTTTCCTTGTTAGATTCGTGATGTAGACTGCCATAGCAACAGAAATGTGTTATTCAACGTATGTGATTTTGTATTTAAAATGAAAAGTGCTCATTTTCACGTTGGCGTCGTTGAGCTCGAGTCGTAGAATCTTAAGGTCCCTATTATTACTTGAATAGAGAGAGGATCAAAGTAAATCCAAAGCATGGTATTTGGATAACAAACTTACTGGTAAACATGTAACAGGAAACTTGTAACGAAGAAAAGAATCTCTGTCAAGTTTCTCAACTAAAGACCACACAGGGCCGTGTGGGCCAAGAAAACGTCGGAAGCCTTCCAGTGATCTTGAATGTGGAGTGTGGAGGCCCCAGTCTCTACCCAAACCTTCACTAAAAATACTTGCAAGGAGATGAGGGTATAAAACATGAAGGTCCTGGAAAAAATAACAGACAGTTTCAGTAGTCCCCACAAGTAAGGAAATTTTCCTTGACAAGTTCACTAGCTCGAGCACTAGCCTGTGTGCATAATAAACAAGATATCCTCGATTTGTACCTTAGCAAGAGTTTATGAAATTACCTTGATCGGAAACTCATTGATCATTTTTCTCACATCTTCACACCTTTCATGTATAGGCTTTTGTAAACTAATGTGAATTTGATCCTGAAATTAACAGAAAAAGCACATGGTTGTGACAGGTTGTCAAAAAGTTTGTTGAAAGCAGTCTGAATGAACAGAAAAGAACAACTCTATTCTTTCTTACGTTGAGCTTGAAGAAAAAGTACAAAACATCAGTATAGTATGGACTTGTTCTTATCTGCTCAACAACAAGACAAGTTGTCAAAGTAGATTTCAAAGATAGCTCACCAAAAACAACGCTTCTTGAGCAACTCTAGGAATATGTTTCTGAGCGTTAAAATCTTCAACACGACCTCGAATCATTGTCAGTTTATACAAGTGTATTTTGAGTAAATTCTAATGCTTCAAAACAATCGTAAGATACAAAAGAAAACGCAAAATTGGTTGCTTTATTTGTGAAGTTTGATAAAATTTTGAACTGACCACCATGTTTGAAGTGGTCACCAGTCTTTTCCCTTTTCTTCCTCACTCGGCCAATCGCAATTTATGCAAGCTAGGGACGAAATAATTATTTGAAGACTGCACACATTTTGATATTTTGATTTACTTACATGCTACCCACAAATATCCTATGACTACCAGAACGGTTAAACATTCAAGGTATAGTCATGTACATTTGATGAACTATTTGAAGACCAATAAATATCATCTGAGTCTTCATTGGGATAGTTCTGTACATCTACAGGATAGATCGCCACATTTGAGGTATCCCCTGAATAAATATCACGATATTGTGGAATGCAAATTGGGGTATTTACACGTGATTTATAAATAGTCTCTGAATCAACGCCAGGATTGTGAGGTACGATCGGGGTGCTTGTTCGTGATCCATAGATATTCTCCAAATCAGCATCACGATTATTAAGTACAGTTGGGGTGTTCACTGTTGATCCATACATATTCCCAGACTCGACACCAGGACAATTAGTTGCATTTAAGGGTTCAATAGGCGCATTCACCACATTTACACCTGATGCATAGATATCCCCTGGCATAGTATTTGGACAACTGCGTACACTTACAGGATTGTTCGGCACACTTGGGGTATAACCTTTAGACTCATAAATTTCATAAGCTGACCTGCAGAGACGGTTAGGTAAATTTATGGGATTGTTGGGTACACATGGGGTGCTTACACTCACGCCATAGAGACCACCTAGTGTTCCATATAAATTCTCAGGTTGGCGGGAAATTGCATCTAGCAAGAGACGTTCATATATTTTTTCACTAATAGGATCAATAGGGCCACTCATGGATACAGCAACACAAAGAGAGTCTTCCATGGAATCAAAAGAGCTTTGGTAAAATGAATCCACAAATCTCCTGTTTTTTCCCCCAGTAGTGCCGCGTTTTGCTTTTTTCTTGTGTGGCTTTCGTTTTTTACGCTGTTTTGATCGACTGTCTTCTAGAAAATATATCAGAAAATTCGCTTTTCAACTTCCAATTATTACTGTTTTCCAGCCAAATACAATTTTAATGAGAAGAGATGAAGAAATGTTTTCAAAACCTCGCAAGCTTGACCACTGCCAACTAATTTTACGATTTATAGAAAAGTAATAATCAAAATATCTTACCAGAACTTGTGGAATTGCTACTGGAACTGGTCAAACTAAATTCAGATGCATCTGAACGACTAGAATAAGAAACAATAAATCATGTGCTACAAAATATCGCATAAGCTTTCAATATGCAGCCATCATGAGAGAATGATGTCAATTACTTTCGATAAACAGGTCTTGTACAGGGTGGAAAAACACATAAACATATGGGGATAAGTGCAAATAAGATAAAAAATCTCAGGGATAAAAATACATACATTCGTCGTCTTCTTCGCTTTCTCTTTTGTGCTTGTCGTACAGTTTTTTCCCGCCACAAATTTCGCCTACGCTTTTTCCAAGGACTACATGGATCAGAAATAGCCAATAAGAAAGCACGTATTATTGCACTCTATAAATAACTGGAGTGGGGATTTCAAAGTTGAATGAACAGATTTATGATATCGGAGTCATTTCAGCATTTGCAATAGCTTTGAGTAGCATAATATTTGAGTCACCTACAGTCAAATTCGGTGTTCCTTTAAACCCAATACTGCAATCATGTTTTGCAACCTTTCAAACTACGCCAAGAACATCAATTTTTAAAGTATTCGTAGCAAATTTGACGATGATGACAAACATTTCAATCCTATTATACTTTCTGCTACTATTTCTACAAACAAGAGCAAAATATTTCATCAAAAGTGAATTTTTTTTTGGAAAAATTCATATGACATTATTGTCTTGACAGTTGCAAAGTTTTTAACGGTATCGTGTTGTCAAATTAGCAATTTCGTAGCACAATATTGCACTTATTTTGCAGAACAATCTCGCAATTTTGCAGTCACCAGAAAACCGAGTTGGACTGTAGAGAATTGCAATGTATCTTCTTTTGCAACAGAAATATGCAAAGGCTCATACCCAGTAGAAGGCACGTGGCCTTTAACTAGCAGCACAACAAAGACAAAAAATCCTACGATAGCCACAAAACAAAAGGCTCCTGCGCCAATTCCTACATTGGCAAGAGCCATATCTGAAAACAGCAAAACAAAAATGCAAAAATATAATAAGAAATTGTGAAAAACAAATAGTTGAATGTACACTGGGTTAGAGTTTGCATCATTTGGACGACGGCAAATGGTGTTTCACTTGCAGTTATCATACACCTAGTAGTCTTGTATACAGAGAAAAACACATAAACCAGGAAAAAAAGTTTGATTGTTGCCAATGAATGTATACATACAAACTTTATTTGTCTTCTTCACATACGTCACATCAACTGAAAATATAGAAATATAATTATATATGAGCACCGTGAATATTTTTTAAAAGATCGTTTACTTAGTAACCCAGTGACTTCAAAAATACTCCTCACCTTCACCCGAAGTCCTCTGATGTACTACACTTGGCGGACCATATCCTATCAGTGTCCCTGCTTGTACCTCAATAGTGTACTCAGTCTTCATTTGCAACGACGTGAACTTCCAAGATAAAACATTACTCGCTACTGTCGTATTCGAAATCAATTTAAGATAATCATTAACTATTTGCTCGTGAATAGAGATTTTATACGAAGCTAGTATGCCATGTATTTCATTTTCGTTCGGGCTTTTCCAAGATATTGTTATAGACGTTTCGTTAAAACTTTGAACTGCTATTTCAGCAGGAGAACCTGATGGAACTAAACCAAAATAAAAGCGAATTCACGTTATTTACACTAATTAAGAAATTTTGTGCAATTGCATGTCAAGGAAAACTTGTTCGTCGTACACGTGAGAAAGTGATCCTGTCAAGAAACTTGTTGTGGAAAACCTGTTCATTGTACACACGAGCAAGTGAGCTCGTTAAGAAACCTTTTAAGGAAAGCTTCTTTGTTGCACGCACCCGAAAACAAACTCGTCAAGAAATTCAGGGCAAAACACTTACTCCACTCCCCCGTCCGATGGTGAACTACAGTCTCTGGTCCATATCCCCCTGTTGTTCCAGCTTGCACACTAACATGATACCACGTGTAAGGTTTCAGCCCTCCAATGGGGACAACTCGTTCATTCCCGCCTACGACAATGTAGTTATGACACAGTCGATCCTGACTGTCTATCTTGATGCATAAGCGATACGCAACTATATCACCGTTTCTCTTTTTAATTTCAGGAGGTGACCATGTAACTTCTAAAACGGTTGCACTGAGTTCTTTTATAAGTACTGTTGCAGGAGTTTCTGATGGTGCTAGAAAAACACACACAAGTAGTTTAAAATTCATATATCTAAGTCAGGGATTGTACATTTTTATAATATTTGGGTAATTTGAAAAAGAATCTCAGTATATCTTCTTGTACAAAATCTTCATTTTCATGGCTTTAAAGTAAGTGTGTACATATGTCAGGGATTACACATATAATATTCGTAACCACTCACGTGCTGAAAGCGTGTAATGGCGAATAGACGACGCTCGTCCCCAGCCTACAACGGTAGCCGCACGGATCAAAATTAAGTATTCCTTATATGGTTCAAGGTCGGAAAGCAAATAAGTCCGAGAACCCGGTGGAATTTCCTCAAAATTTGAACACGTGCTCTTTATTTCGTATTCTTGGTAACATAATGAATATGCGATGATCAGACCATTGCGTAATAGTTCAGGAACTAGCGTCCAGTAAAATCGAATAGAGTTTGTGGTTGTCGCAAGGATTTCGATAGATTCTGGGCCAGCTGATGGTGCTAGATGAACAGTGCAACATTTTGAGTGAACAAAAATGAAAGTAAAATAAATGTAAATTATAATTCATGGTCACAGATGAGAGACTAACAGATGTCCGACTGCCCTAAAATTGCGTAAGTCGATTTTCCTGAGATTTCAATGGCGGCCATTAACCTAGCAAGTGCCCTACAGAAAGGCATTCACCCCCCTGAACAAGAGATTTTGAACATGGTACCCGGGGGGTGACGGTCTCTGTTTAGGGCACTTGCTAGGTTAATGGCGGTCACTTACGCCAAAATCATAGGCTTGAAGACTAAGTCGGACATCTGTTTGTCTCTATAGTCTGTGTCATGGTCCAACGTTTCGACAATCGACTCTGGTGGTGGATAGGATAGGAACGGGGCGAAGCTTTGGAACAGTCTTTCTCGAGAAGCAATAGGCACGATCTATTTGTACTTTTAAGGCAGTTGTTAATTTTTAATTGTATTAGTGCTAATATCTAGTTCACACCTCCTGTGTTCCTGTGTATAGTTATTCTTGTTTTGCTCTTGTATAAATATGTTGTACATTATTTGATGTCAGTTATTCATTAGTTTGACGCTCCTCGTGAAAACCAACTTTTGTTGATGAGGCTAATGTCTCGAAATAAAATTTTTAATGCATACATACATACATTTATACATACATACATACCTGCTTGTTCAGTTCGATGTACTACAGAAATACTAGGACCTTCGCCGGCCAGGTTAAACGTGGCGATTTCAATTGCATATTTCCTATACGGCTTCAAACCTTCGATCAATTTCGTCCTATCATTTTGATTGGTGTAGGTCTTATTCTTCTTACAAGTGACTAATCGTACTTCTCTTGGGCATATGACGTAACCAAGTATGTCCCCACTAGGGTCTCGTGTTGTAGACGGTTGCCAGGTAACCTCGACAGAAGTGGCACTTGATGAAAGGACTGCTACAGAATACGGGCTCACACCTATGTAAAAAAAAAGTACATCGCTTGTTGTGGTGTGGCTATCACTCGGAAACGGACATTTTGCCCATGCACTGTAGGAACTTAATAGTTGTAAACCTCGTGTTTAAATAGGTCCGCTGCGCCTGGACGGGCAAAGCGGCTGCAATGAAAAATAGAGTTCAAGCTCTTTACATTCTCTACCTGGGGCGCATCCAAATATCTCAACTTTCATACACACATGAGGACCAGAAAAACTGGAAATTTTAAAGTGGATATAACGAGTTAAAACCGGTTCATCCAGATAATGCTTTACAATTCCTGCTCCAGTGTTGCCTTGAATTTCCTAAACATAAAAAATTTGATGAGTTTCCTTACAAGGTTTCAAGAATACGACAAAGACGTTTTCTTTGTAGAAGAGCAAGAATTACAAGGCCTGCTAACACTCACTTTTTTACCATTGACAGTCAGTGAAGTCCAGTCGATACCATTGTTGCTATGTAACAGATTATACGCCGTCACCCAGGCATTGAAATGGCTAATATCCCCTTGTGTAGCAACAGCGATTATCCGCAGAAGAGCACCAATATCCACTTGCAAATAAGCATCTTTTTCGAAGCCATTTTCGCACCAAATTTGTAAACTGGAAAAGCGAGCTTGAAACGGTTCGTGATCAGCACCAAGGTATCCGCTGGCCGAAAATTTTGAGCCTGCGATTTTCTTTGGGTCATCCACAAAAGCATTGTCGCATCTACCTGAATAAAAAACTAAAGCAGTAAACACTTATGGGCAATATAATTCCTCAACAATTTCTCATCACTCACCTGCCATTTTTTGTACGAACGCAGAGGGACCAAATCCAATTTTAGTGGAAGCTCGAATTTCCACTAAATATTCACGGTCATTGCTGAGCCCGGTAAACAAGTGCGAGGACTCGGTGCCATCCACGATCCTCGTGTCATTACACGCGTGCAACACGCCAAACTCCCGGATGCAGAGAGAGTAAGATGTGATGACGCCATTTCTTTTCTCTTTGGCTGGTGGTGACCAGGCCACTTGAAAACTTGTTGATGAAGCATTTTTTATTTGAACAAATGTCGGTGGACCAGACGGAGCTTCAGAGAAATAAAAATACAAATTACAAAATATATAAACCTGTGAGAAAGTGATGTTAAGTCTTTTCGTTATACGTGCAGTAGTCTTGAATGCAGTGAAAAACACATAAAAAGTTAGGTGAATAAACTTCTTAACTCTGCCACCATTTGCTGCTCTTTGACACTTACTAACACTCCGAATATGCATAAACATACAGGGGCCGGTTGCTCAAAGCTGGGTTAGCGTTAACCCTGGGTTAACGAAAAGTTTGAAGCAAAATTTTTAACTGCTTGTTTACTCATTTGACAAAAATTTTCCACAAAACTAACCTGTGTAAAAAGAAGTCTTTATTTGCAAAGGTTTGAAACAGATGGACATACAGAAATGCACAAACCAAACAGCTGGTTAAATTTTAACCCAGGGTTAACGCTAACCCAGCTTTGAACAACTGGCCCCAGATATTCAGATTCAATGCACCGTCCAATGATAAACTAGCATTTAAGAAGGAATATTACGTGATTTTTTCACCAACCTGCCATTAAAGTTCTCACACTCAGAGCAGCCGCTGGTCCAAAACCCGCCTTAGTGCCGGCGCGTATTTGGACGCTGTACGTCACATAAGGCTTGAGATTGGTGGCGAGATAGCTGACGCGATCGCTTGGCAACAAAATAGTTTGCTTGCTAGTTAGACTCCAAGCTTCTGGTACGAGTGTTAGCTCATATTTTGTTAAAATGCCATTGTGATGCTGCGGTTGCGGTTTTTCCCAAGTGAGAGTAAATTGGGTTGAGTTCACAAAGCTGGCGGTGAAATATATGGGAGAATTTGAGGGCGCTGGAGCAAAAAAATATACAGTTAAACCATTTTCTTACATTAACACTATTCTGGTTAAACACAATGAATGTATCTTGAAAATAAGTTACAATTCACGACCCAAAGTATCGATAATCTATTCCAATACTTTGGCACTACTCTGGTTTAGTAAAATGAATGGAACTTGGTAATAAAACAAACTTAAAAAAAATTCAACTTTCATTATCCCGGCAAAATGCATTCCAGATACAAATTTATCTCAGTGCCACTGACCTGCTTCCAATGTCCTAGCTTTCACCGAAGTACTCGGCCCATACCCGATAGAAGTACTCGCACTAACTATGACGTCGTACATGGTATGGGGAGTGAGACCGGAAGCTGTGTAGTTTAGTTCCTTTCCGGTCAAAATATTGTCTTTACATCGGTCAACGGAATATCGAACGCATACTTTGTAGTTTTGAATAATGCCATTTTGATGTTTTACGTCGGGTGCCGACCACACGAAGGTCATGGACGTCGAGTTCACGATGATTGCACGAAGGTTGGTCGGAGGTCCACTCGGAGCTTAAACAGAGAGGTTGTACTCAATGACAACCTCACATCTTTAATACAAGTCTAAGATTTTCAATCCACTCACCTGCTTCTAATGTTTTGCTAATCACCAGCATACTCGGCCCATATCCCACGGAAGTAGCCGCGCTAACAATGACGTCATAGACGGTGAAAGGAACAAGTCCAATAGACCCGTATTTTTTCTGGCTTCCCGGTAGGATCACATGATCGCATTGCGAATTCACGTCGTAACTTCGAATGCACACGTTGTAATTCTGGATGACACCATTTTGCAGTATGGGTTCGGGTTCCGACCACTCGGCGAAAATTGACGACGATGTCACGAGGGTTACACGAAGATTGGTCGGTGGCCCACTCGGAGCTTCAAACAAAACAGATACAAAAATGCATTGAAGCACTGGAGATATGGTTTGAAGACTTTGTGAAACTCTTTCTTCTATCTTTTTCTTCATGTTTATGCAAACTTTAGTTGGGTACTTTCTGGTTACAAACTTAAATTATTCTATCCGAAATAGCTAAAATGTCGCTTACCTGCTTCCATAGTTGTCGCATACGCCACATCAGAATATGGGCCGTAGCTTAGCAAAGCCGCCGACCTCATTTTCAACTCATACTTTACAAATGGATGTAACTCGGTAACAGTCCACCGTAAATGTTCCGGGCCAATTTCAACGCAAGTAGTATTAGTGAACTTCCCAGAATAACAAATGTCATATTTTGAAATTACACCAGTAAATTTGTCTGTTTCTGGTGCTAGCCATTCGACCACTATACTGTCAGCATTTGGTACCACTTTAGTTATTGTAGGAAATGTAAATAAATCTGTAAAAAAATTAAAATTAAAAAAAAACACTAAAAAAATCAGAAAACTAGATATATGTTTGGTTAAAGAAGAGTTTATACTAGAGATATGGTTTGGAGGCTTGATCAAAGTCTTCGTTCCAACTTTTTGTCTTTTATGCGAACTTGTTTGTACACGGTAAGAAAATTTCAATGTTGGTATTTATTCAAAATTATGCACAAATATAATTTAGCGCACTTTACTTACCTTTTGGTAACAAAATATCAGTTTCGAGCGTAGATGGCCCAAGAAAATACGTCGAGATTTTGGACTTCATCCAAGAAGCAGTTCCCAGACCTTTTAGGCAAATCAGCGCATTGGACTGCTCTGGGAAAAGAGCGGTTGGCGCATGAGGGCAGACCGCAGTCAGTGAAGCAGCGGCATCTTTGTAGTACGCATGGGCACGATAATACACCACCATTAGAATAATCATTTTGTCAGGCAAGGATAGGAGATATTTCGCCATTTTGGTTGCACTATTTGAGTCTTCAAAAGTATCGAAAGATTCTTGTTGTTGTACAATTCCTGAAAACGGATGAACATTGTTACGTTATTTCAAAACTTGTTTTAAAATGTTTACTTAGCCTCTAAATGCCTTCGTTTGCTGTCTTATAAATTTCGCCAGGGAAATATTGAACTCATTAATTAAAAAAACTGTTTTTGCAGCGTAAAATTTACAATTTCGCACCGTTCAACCCATTATGTATAGCAAAAACCTCGAGTACAATCGTCTGGCAATAGACAGAGAAAAACAATGAAGTAGGAAGCACTGTGTTGCATTGTTACTTAATGAGCTAGCAAAAGAGTTTCGTAAAAACCAGTTTTCAAACCTGTTTTTGCATCGAGTATGAGAAAATTGTGGCCATTTTGATCAAAATTATAAACCAGACCAGAAACAATGATTGAAGAATGAGGTTCACTGTACACACGATACAAGACATCTTCCTTTAGTCTTGATATTAATTTAACATTAATACGAGTGGCACCTAAAATAAAACAAAATACGATTGTACTCTACACAGTTAAAAGGGAAATAGTATCATTGCTGTAAATGGTTGTGTATTTCAGCATTAACATACTATGACTGGCTGTCACGCTGTGGTGTTTGTAAGCCTCAAAAGAAAATTGCCTTGCTCAACACGGCAAGCGCAAGACTTGTCATTTATATAGGCAAAACACGACGGCGGCGTGAATTTATTCTCAACACCATTTACATTTCTTTCAGCGGCTTTGTATTCGTTACAAAAATATTGAAAACAATATTGAACTTGACAACCAATCGAACATTATTGCTGCATTACGCAACCAATTACAGAAACGAATGTGTGCAACTATTACCGTTTTGACTATTTACCCGGTTATCATTGTGCGAAACTGACATTTTAAATTAAATTACCCGATTTCACAAGAACTTGATAAAAGTAAAGATGTTCACCTTACCCGTTTCGAGAGTGGATGCAGTCAAGGTGGCCTCGTCACCAAACATATCAGAAGACTGGGCGCGAATCGAGATGGAATACTGAACACGTGATTCCAGCTTCACAAACGTATGTTCAAATCCTTTTATCACTTTATCACATTTCGAAGACACGTCACGTTTAATACAGAGGGTGTAGTTAAAAGGGTAGTCATAATTCGTTTGATAGTCATTTGGTCTGCTCCAAGTCATTCTTATTGATGAATCATTTGTAAAAAGTATTTTTACATTCGCAGGTGGGCCACTCGGGGCTGCAAAATTATTTAAAATTCAAACTGAAAATTAGCATTAAGGCCCATTTCCACTCCTCGCACGAACTAAATCGCAAGCTCGCTGTGAGTTTTTTCATCCAATTGAAATGCTCGATAGCTTATTTTAATTAGATGCAAGCACTCGCAGTGAGTTGCGAGTTGGCTCGCGCGAGGAATGGAAACGAGCCCTTAGAAAAGTCAAGACACCCCGTTTCCGGTGTATGGGTACGGGTGAATTACTCGTACCCATACTCGTAGAACGAGTAGACCGTGGTTTACCGCGGAAAAACGTTTAGAAACTACAGGTAAAAATGCCGACATCAGCAAAAAGTGCAAAACAAAATGGCGATGATTTAAGCTGTTTATTAATGAAATAACGAACTTGATTTTTGATTGAAATATTTTCACCACGCACAAGTTTACACGCGCATGAAAACTAAGATAGAACACAGTCTTTGGTCAATTTTCCAAACTACGCCTCCCATGACTACTTAATCACTGAACACAAGGTTGTACTATAAACATAAATAAATATATGGGAAAAAAGACTGTCGTCAAGCTCTCAAATCATATCTCCAATGACTACGTCTTCATCGCGCACAAGTTTGCATAAACATGAACAAAAAGACAAAACAAAGACTTCGGTCAAATCTCTGAACCAATTCTCCAGGGACTGTTTTGACTATGCACAAGTTTGCACGAATATGAATAAAAAGATAGAACAAAGACTTCGGTCAAGCCCTCAACCCATATCTGCAATGACTATGTCTTCAACGTGCTTTAAGTTTGCAGAAACATGAACAATAAGATAGAGCAAAGACTTTTTTCAGGTCCCACAATCATATAAAATCAAGTCCCTAACCTTTTCTTAAAGTGATTAACTTAGTTATTCGAGACGGTCCTTTGCCATATTTTCGTCGAACAGATGCCCGCCAATGTGGGACTGGATTAAATGTCCCCATGTACCCCAGGAAGGCCCAAGACTCGCCGTATTCTAAGTCAGCTTTGATTGGCTGACCTAGCAGCTTTTCTAAATATGGTACAGCTTCTTGATAATAATTTTCAGCACTAAAAGCCACGACAAAACACACGATATTGTCATAAGGTAGTCTTCTTAGGTATTTTACTAATGAAATGGGAGAACGACTATAACCATAAGTATTGAAGTTTGACCCAGTTCTAACGCGATGTGGAAAGCCTAAAACAAGAAGAAAGATAGTAATTAAGACCATGCTAAACGGTGCAATTCTTTGTTCAATGAGGTTTTAATTACTTAAACTTTTTTGCCTTATCTTTTACCTATGAGTAACGCAGCTTAACCTACTTTGTAATGAATACACCGAGTCTGAAGTGCATCAAATTAGTTTGAAATTCATCCATGAATTAAGTTTCGTTTTTTAGAGCTAAACCGCGTATCAGAATTACCTGTTTTAATGTCAAATGTTTTGAACCATAAGCCGTCTCTGGTAAATGTGTATGTCCTTTGACCGTCAGTCATATGAGAAGGATTGAGTCGTTTTGGCCCCGTTTCGCCAAAACCACTTGAGATCAGTTTTAGTTTCAACACAGATGAAGCTGAAACGTTTCAGACAAAAGTGACGTTAACTATCTTAAATGAATTATAATAATTGAGTAATCTAGAGAAGGAGTGCGATATATTTTCTATAGCAAGATTCAATTTCATCGATTTTTAGGCCAGTTTTCATGGTGTGGCTATGGAGAGACTCGAAAAACATTATAATCCGCTCGAGCGGCTCCCAAAACAACATGAAGTTACAAAACGCCATTAGAGAGCTAAGCAAGCGGCACTATCGACCAGAAGTAAACATGACGTTTTCGACCAATCACCATACTTGACCCAATCCTTTGAAATTTCTCAAGCCGTTCGTGTTTTGTCAAAAACGTCGTTTGCTTAAGCTCTCGGTTGACTTTCTGCTTATACCTCTACGGCCAAAAACTTCCACTTCACAAAAACTCAATTCACCAGTTTTTTCAGGAATTATGATACTGACGTAACGACCTTTGAAAGGCTCATCACATGTGACTACAATGCTCTCTCCAGGCTCCGAAAGACGACCCCAAGAAGGCGCACATCTCGTATTAACTACACCACCATCAATATTGCTATCGCCAATCTGTGAAATTGAAACAACAACGAACAGCTGCTATACATGAATTGACTAATGCCATTGAGTTTTAACGACGAATTGCTCAATCAGAAATGAAAATGAAGATATGCAATTTTTGAGCAAAATAACTGATCAACTTTAAAAGATAGATTGACTAGTTCTAATTTCAAAGGAAGTGAAGTATATGTAACTGTGATTTAACCACAGCCAATGGAAAGAAATAGCCAGGAAGCTTGACAAAATTTAAACGTATCTCCTTCCACAGACCCGACTTCTCTCACCTTAATTTCAAAACCTGATAACTTATCATGGCAGCAATCACGTCTGTTCGTGATCACAACAGAGGTAACCCAAAACTCTTCTTGCAAATCTACCAGCCACCACGGTTGATGTTGATTCTTGGTTTGAATACAAGATTGCTGGTAAAAATCTGGATATTTGTAGCCATCTACTGCATTTGATGGTTGGCCATGTCTCACTACACTTGACTGATAAGTTGGTTTGCCCAACGCAACATTTGGCTCTAAAACTAAGAAAGGAAATTTTTGCCATATTTAAGCCTATACTGAGAGCTAGTGCAGTTTAGCAGACTCCTCATACCGCTGACCATCCAAAAAATATTACATTATGAATGCTGAGCCCGCAACCCCACCCTAGCCCTAACCTGAAACAAGTTATCCTTGATGTATTTTTTACGATGTCACTTGTTCGTTTGTAAGACGAAAACCTTTCCTACAAAAGTTTTTTTGACGACTGCACTTGCTCATAGGTACGACGAACAAGATTTTCTCGAGATTAGTTTATAATTTCGCTCACCTTCGATGGTTTGTGACAACGCTATTTCACAAAAGACTAGAATGAAATTAATGAGATGAATACAACTAGATACCATTCTATTTTTTTCACAGCTAGAATGTTAGCCTCATCACGTAAGTGCAGCATGGTCGTTCTATCTTGTGACGTCAGTAATAAAACAGCGAAGCGCGCGAACATTGCACGTGATCAGGTCATGATGCCGACAATGTGACTGTACGCCTGCGCTGCAGACGACAATCGCGCAAGATATTCTCCTGGAGCGAAACTCCCGTCTGGAAAAATATTTGACCAGCCTGTAACGTCGATTTTGATAAGTAGTACAGATGTTCGTAAATTGTCTTGTCTTCACTTTCAATTATTTATGAGAGCTTAATTATATTTTGACATTTAAACACATCGTATAGCCGTCGATCTTGTACTGGGTTGCATAATTGAAACGGACATGAAATTGGGTTATCGCAAAAAGTCCAAAACATTCAAAATGAATTGAAATGGTTTGTTTTGAAGTACTAGATTTATTCTACGTTACAAATGCTAGCTATTTCTTGAAAATGAAAGCGGTTTTCTTGTTAAAGAAGCATAGTTTATGCTAAAATTTTCCGTTCGCATAATCCGAGGCTTTGTTGTATGTAATAATTATTACATCGATCAAGTTCGTGAATTGGCCTGGAAACATCATTTCGAAAGAATACTATGAAAATTAATATTTTGTGCTTGCATTTTATGCTCATTTCAGGTAAGAATGAAATCTATCATAAATTTCTGCTGCTTAGGGGCAGGTTGTACAAAGTAGCTTTAGCTTAAACGGTGAGCCAGAATTTGAATACACTTTCTCATATCTTGTAAATCTTTCCCATCCAACCTTACGTGCTAAGCCTATAGTTAGATACACAATTATTGTATTCAGATAAAAAAGTTTCAATTTGGTGTTACGAGAAATATATAAATATGATTTCTGTTTTGACTTTATTCACCTTTAAGCTAAACGGGCTTCGTACAAACGGCTCCTGGTTTTAACAAAATGAATACAATCTAAGTTCGAAGGGTTGCAATTCCCGTCCCAATAAAAACGTTTCTGCACTCCAGTCTACTGTCTTATTCTAGCGTCCTCAACAACAGCACCGCGTTTTCCCTACTGAGCAATCGATTTAAAATATTGAAATATGCACGTCGAGTGCATGATATTACATAATATATTACTCTTACAGACAAGGCTTGGTTCATTTTAAAATCATCAACAGCTGTAAAAAAATATCAAAAGATTGCAGATTTTACTTTTTACTGCGTAAAAATTCCTCGCAGATAACAGTTTATCTTAACGTTTACTTCAAAAAAAGTCCTCAATTGAACGAACATCTGAAGTGATGAATTATTTAGAGCAATAGTCAACAAAGCTTCTCAAGTGAAAAAATTAGCTTTGTTAGATGGAACTCAACACAGAATATGTTATTCGATGCATGACTATAGTTCCTTAGCTTGGAGCAACTAAAGATTTTCACATATATTTTATAAAGACTATATCGTAATATATATTGACTTTCGTGCAAAGCTTTAAATATACTCTCAGGTGTTATCGATAAAATGCAAAGTTGTCCAAACTATTTACATAGATCGAATCAAGTTTCATAACGAGAAGGATAAACAAGTATTGAAAATAGTGAAGTTATGAAGTCTTTCTTGACATACAATCTTCCCGCTTCAAATGGGTCTACAAAGCCCATTTATAAAAAAAAATAGTAAAAAATAAAATGTAAACTATATATTTTAGAAAGCATTTCGTTGAACGGTGTAATCATATTTTCATTCAAAAATATTCACAAAACCTTCACAACAGTATTTTTTTCGATGCTTTTCAATCAGAAACAGTAATGAAATAAATAGCGACTAAATGACATTGACATAGTATAGAATGTATCGTATACAAAAGCTAGCAAACAGCCGACAACCGGAGTAAATAAAACAAAAGAAGAATTCACATCAAGTTGTCAACCGTTTTCACGACTACAGTTAATATAAGGCAATAATGAATATAAAGTTAGGCAATGAATAGTTCCAAATTCCAAGGTCAGAGAAGGAGTCAGGCTGAGTGAGTGGTTAGGTTTAAGAATAGGTGAACATAACTTTAAGACTGTTGTAGCAATTGGACGATGTTTATTTTACGTTTTAAAAGAAAATAGCCGCCATCTTGAAATACGGTCGCCATTTTGAAAAGTTGAAAACCACTACATCACTTTTTTTGCTATTTACGGTCTAATATACTTGCCACAAAAATTTCTCGTTCGTTCGATTTCTAAATTAATTTTTAGCTCTACCTTATGTAGTTTTGCTAAAAATAACTTGTTTATTTTGCTTAAAATATAGGCTGATATCTTAACTAACTTGGTTTAAATATAGTACAAAGCCCCCGCATCGTCCAATTCATATGCAACCAATCTAACTGCATTGTAGTTCGTCCACATTCTATACAATTAAAAACAAAATACGACCAGCAGTCCTTTTCGACATTTGACAAACAACCTGGTGAAATGCAGTGTCATGATTTGTGTCAGCTACTTCAATAAGACTGGGTTTACTATGCAACGTCCGAAACTCGTAAGAATCGGTCACAAAAACAAATGAATCGAACTAAAAATTGACAATTATAGTTGGGTCTCGCAAATAAGCCCTATTGAACCACAGCAGGTGGAAGGTATCTAGCAGTTATCATGGGAATATGAGTCATTCAGTTTTTGTGTAAGATGAAAAAACACATAAACAGTGGGAAATAGGTTCGATTTAGGGAATATAGATGCATTATGTTCGCCGTTTATGCTCTTAGAAAGGGTAAAAAGTTCTTCATTCAACAGAAATTTGCTTCCCTACGCTGTGACTCTTGCTGTAGTATTTCATATTTGTCCGACACAGCTGACAAAAACTGAGCCATATGCAGCAGTTTATTTACGTAGTTTCGCGCAGGCATGCAGCGTATATCTCATGTTTATAAATCTGTTTGTGTACTATTAGAGAACATTATCGCTAACGGCAAGAGGACCCCGACAGCTCAAGAGAAATTATATGAAAAGCTTTTGAAGAATTACAGCAAGAACTCAAGGCCATTAAAAAACCAGAAATTAGCCTTAAATGTGTCTTTCAGTTTCGAACTCAAGAAAGTATACGAAGTTGTAAGTTTTTTTCAGTCTTTTTATGCATATTTTTCAGTAGTTTTATTTAAGATAGCTTTTAAATGGCGCCTGCGCCGATTGGTTGAGAGTTTTGGCGCCAAAATGTTGAATTTTTGTAAACGATAGCAATAGACTTTTCACCGTTTTGAAACGCTATACTAAATACAAAAATAGAAAAAATTTTTCTCTGTGTTTCTGTAGAGTTATAGGAACATTTGTGCGAGTTCCGGAGAAAATGAAATAACGCCAAAAAACACTTGCTCTCCGAGGTTACTTTCTCTATTTTTCAACACACGATCGAAAACATCATTGCCGTCCAAAATGTCGATTAAAATTCTTCTTCAACTCGAATTTTCGTTAAATAAACAATGGAGAAGACTTATCAAACATTTTGCTCACTTTAACTTGACTTTTATTAACCTTTTTCGGATTATTTTTGCCATATTTTTCGCCTTCGGTTAAAACGAAATTGTTGCCAGACGACAATTTCGTGTCATTGTGTAATGAGAATATACTTTTCAATCGTGCTACAATTGTTTTCCGTTATTCAAAAGGTTGTCTATCTAGTACAGGAAATAAAAAACTTTTTTCCTTTGCTTCCAAAGAGTTGTAGAAACACTTATGGTGGTTTAATTTGCCGATTCGCAATAACGTGGAAAAATCCGTTCTAGCGTTGCAACTAACAATTTCCAATTCTCCCAAACTCGCGTGGCACTTCAAAACTTCAATAAGAACATGGAAAATGTTTTCCATCGATCACAGCTAAAAGTTACGCATTTTCCTCGGCTGTTTTAATTGCACGAATTTTATATTTAAGCTTTTATAATATTTGTGTTTATATTCTTAAATTTATATAATCTCTTGGGCAAAAAAATTCATTCAGGCAAATCGAGGCAATGCAGTGTTCGAAATATTTTCCGTATCTACACTCGTTGGCACTTTTAAGAGGGTATTTCTAATTAAAATCCCCGCAGGTGTTACGTTTCAATTTAATATACGGAAGCTAATTGCGCGATATTAATGCGTTTTGACAAAGCTATATTGCTTGTAAATACTACACGATCTCATAACCGAAAATGCAATGTAACGACACCAATATAGAAGTAATATAGATGGGAA
The DNA here is from genome assembly GCA_025434845.1 of Phenganax subtilis. Classification (NCBI taxonomy): domain Eukaryota; kingdom Metazoa; phylum Cnidaria; class Anthozoa; order Malacalcyonacea; family Clavulariidae; genus Phenganax; species Phenganax subtilis. Next base: position 6,006 of record JAOBYK010211120.1, on the reverse strand, counting down.
AATTTGCCATAATATAGCAAAGTCAGTTGTTTACATCGAAGCTACCCACATGTGCAACTAATATTTGACAAGTTATAAAAACTGAACTCGTCAAGAAACCGTTGGGAAAACTTTTCACCGTAGACTGGGGCAAGAAAAAAAAAGTTGCAATAATTTACTAGTTTCCATACCCCGACAATTTCTCGTTAAAGCCCGGTTTCCATCGGGCGGAATTTTCCGTGCAGAAAATAAATCTAGCAACGTGAATGGTTCGCTTCGCAGCGAAATATATTGCCAGCCAATCAGCTTGGAGGATTTATTCTAGTGGACATCAGGCTTAACACTCACAACGTTAATTCGTCCACCGCAACAAGTTACAACAATTTTAAAAATAAAAACATGAATCGATAATTTTTTCTCAAATACGAAATAAACTCGTTTTTCTTAGAATGCAAAGCTCCAAAGGATGAGTATTGTGTCACTTGTAAAAGAGGTAACGAGCTGAGTGAAGACAAAATCTCTATTTGCAGTGAAATTATCTGGATATTAGACAGACTATAACAATATCTTGTGTTTAGGAGTGGTATGACGAGTTACTAATTTGGAATGCATCCGAATACTCCGGCTTTTTTTCAATTAATATCTCACCATACGAAATTTGGGTTCCTGATATCGGAGTATACAATGAGTAAGTAGATTGCTAGTAACTGTTGAACGATGTGAAAGAGTGGATAAACTGGCGAATATATTTGGTCCAACAATTTGGCTAATGCACTCGCCAGTCAAACTACTCGATCACATACGCTAAGAGGAGAAAAATAGCAGCAAAAATTGCGCGCGCAAACGGGCCTTATGGTCAGACCATTTTACTGGTTACTCTAATAAATTCTAGAATTCCAAACAAAGACCACAAAAAAACTGGAATAGCAACTCACGTTGTCGTGGACTCTAATGGGAAATGCCGCTGGACATATCCACTGTTTCTTCACGTCATATGTTCCATTGATGTCACCTACTTTCCTCTAGACCTCCAGGAATGTTCGATCCGTTTCGGCTCTCTGGTGTATAGTGCGGCCGAATTACAGATAACACAGTTCAAGCCAGCAAGTATGTTCAGATCTATGTCAAATAATGGTGAATGGTTGCTCTATAAAACAAGAGTGAAAACAAATGATGTATATGACGATATTCGATCGAAAAATTTCTCTGTCGTTGAAATTGTTTTGAATTTGGAGAGGAATTCTGGGTACTATTTCATCGGCATGCTCGTGCCATGCTTTCTTATATCCTTCCTTACAATATTAGGTAAGATTTACTGGAGCCCAAGACACTTATATGAAAATTTCATATGTGAAAAAAAAAGTTTGCATGTGAAAGTGAAATTTCACGATGTGAAACTATGTTTTCACATGTGAAAATTTAAAATCATATATGGAAAGTTTCTTTTCATATATATGTTACTCCTCCTTTCATATATGAATCTTAATGTGAAATTTTCGTAAGGGCACTTTATTCTGTTCAACGTCAGACGATTTTACTAGTCACTTAACGGGTCAGCTGAACTATTTGTAAATTTCTTTTGTCAACCCATCCATTGACAATGAAGGCAATGCACTTTTATACATACTCTAAATATTTCCAAAGCCCGATGAATTTAGTAGTCAGGGTGATCCTTGCTATTTAACGGGTGAACAACTATCTGCCCATAGTGAACCCTACTTCGAAGGTTTAAATAGAGGTATAGATGGTTGACATGTAGTTACCTGGCAGCATGAACCGAATTACGAAACAATTTACAATTCCAGCTCACTCTGTCAATTTTCGCTGTTGGAGGAAACTAGCGTCCCCGAAGAAAACCTACGACTATCGGCCACTGCTATTGGCAGAGTAGTTGACGGACTCTTTTGGCTTGAAAAAGTCAAGTCCGCGCTGAGAATCGAACTAACAACCTGTTGGTGAAAAACGCTTGTCTTAGCGACTCCGCCACTGTCTGTCTAAAGCCTGTTCTCCACTACGCGAATTTTTTCGAGCGAAAAATAAATGCAGCAACGTGATTCGCTAGCAAAATAATTTGCCGCGAAAAAGTAGATCATGAGCCAATCACGTTGCCAGATTTCTTCTTCGCGCGAACAAAATTCGCGTAGTGGAGAACGGGCCTTCACGCCAGATGAGGGGGTGCGACTCTCTCCACTATATGGGTTTGAAAGTTAAAAGAAAATCATTTATCTTTTCAGGTTTTGTCCTTCCGCCAGAATCTGGTGAACGCATGAGTCTTGGAATGCTTATTTTACTAGCAATGACATTTTTCCAACAACTCACAATGAAAATGGTTCCTTTACAAGACTTTCCACTTATTTCCCAATATTTCTTAATCACCACAATCGAAATTGGCATCGCATTACTCATAATGACGTTAACTTTAAATTTTTATCACCATTCGCATTCCAAAGTCCCTAGACTTCTTAGATTCGTCATAATCAACGTTCTCGGAAAACTCATCCAAATTTGTGATGACAAAAACCACAAGAAACTTGCAAGTTCCGATAAATTGGATCGAAATTTCAATTCATATAAATTAGAACAAAAATCTCAGTTATCGAACAGCTCGAAGAGTTCCAATTCGAATTTCCAATTCGACATAGAGTTACGAGAATTGAATGAAAATGCTTCCATAAATAATGATATTTTAGAGCCAAGTTTGTATGCTTCTACAACCAGTTTAGTGAGTTACAAAGCCTTGGATATAAACACATCAAGTTGTAGCTCATTCAAAAAGAAAGACAACAGAGGAGGCCGCAATAGCCAACAAGAGGAAAATTTGGATAAAGAAGAACAAAATGGAAACAAGGACGTTCCTAACAACTGGAACAAGGACTGGATACTAGTGTCCAGGATTCTAGATCGATTCTCGATGTATGCTTCAATTGTCATTGGGATATTTACGGTTTTAATAGTGTTTTTAAGAGCACCAAGATTTTGGCAAGACAAAACCGGTGCAGGATAAGACAAAGTTTGGAACACTGATTTAAAACTCTGAAAATGTGAAAGCAATTTGTTTAAAAACGCAAACATGCTAAGTATCCTTGTTTAAAAACTAAAGCAAAGATTAAAACATGTTTTGAAATAAAAGAGTTGTATAAACGACAAACTCTTTCACACTAAAGTACAGTTCATTGGGGTTTGGCAGCTCTTGAACCACCGGACAGGTAAAAAAAAACAAGGACTAACCGAAATTTCCAACCGATTACTCAACAAGCTCACATCAAGCGCGTGAAAACACAAATGAAAACGCTCAAAAACGTTACCGTGTGCACATAGCCTCAACTATACGTTTGGGCAACTTTGTATCGGGTATCTCAAACAAAAAAAAACGGAACCTAGTTTATGCATGAATGTCAAAGTAGAGTGATGAATTATAAATTCGATTGAGCTTGGTCTACCATCGGCAAAAATAAAGCAAATGACATCAAGTTATGTGTGTCAGTACCATTCGTAAGCACAGGGTAACATTTTTGTACCCATTTGAGACACAGGGCTATCATTGATCAACCGCATTTGAAATGCATCGAACTTATTTAAAATTCTGGCATAAAGTGTATGTCCCGTTTTTTTTTTGAGATGCACCCTGGAAGAAATGAATTGACTATGATCAGTTTTAGCTCTCATAAAGATTCTTTAACTCTGTGATTCCTTCTTTTCTTAGCTAAACTATCAAACAATAAATTCCCACACAGAAATTGCCATGATATAAATCTGTACCTTAAATATTCAGCATAAATACATCAAAAAAAACTTCGTGTAAGTCCGCTGACAATGCGAGCCCACAATGGTACTTTGCGTTCGTCATTTTCAAATGTAATATTATCCACCTTAACACCATACTTGTACACGTGATCGCACTCGTGACGTAACTGCTGACGTAATTCAGAATTACTTGTCACAAGTACAACTTGATTCTCTAAATCTCGTTTCAGTGACCTGTGTCCAAAATTGGGTGAACCAATCAGGGTTAAGCTTGGAGCATGGCCACCAGGCGGGTTATACCATAATCCTTTGACGTGAAATGTCCACTGATTGCGCAAATATTCCTGGAGCACAATTCGCTCGCTTTGCCCAGACTCACAAATTTTCTGGTAAAATTCTATCGCGAATTGCGTAAAAGCGTCAGGAATTCCACCTAGTATCAAACAAAAAAAGTTTCTACACATTCGCAGCTACAATTTAAATACAGAAAATAAAAAAATTTTAAAAATCCTTCACTATACCAAAACAACATTTTAGGGCATGAGCATCGAGTGTTAACGTTTGGGAAGTTGGAACGATTTGGTACTAACTAAATGTTTCGCGCATAAAATTGGATTTGGAAGGTTTTCAAGATACGAGGAAGTGCTTGAAATTCTGGCTTACCCACCGAATAAGCTAAACGGGCTTCATACAACCGACCCTAGTTATATTTCAGTATATCACATTACCTATAATTCCACCGGCATTGTAAAAACCATTTGCAAGTGGATGTGCACAGAGCACATAATAGTATCCCTTCGCTTTGAGAATACAATTCAAATAATTCGACGTAAGATTAAAATATCCCGTAGCCAAATAAGAGTTGGAACCCTCAGGTGCTTCCTCAAATATCCTTGAAGTAATTTCTTCATCCTGTCTGATCCCAAAAGTTCCCATTTGTAAAAGTGGAAACATCAGCGTATCCATTTTTGGTGAATCACTTTTAGTCCTTGATATCTCTTTCCACTTTTCAGTAAATTTTTCAATTTCTTCCCCTGCAACTCGTTTGAAATTTCTTCCTTGGTCCCAGTCTTTATAAGGATGAGCTGGGAAGCTATCGTTCATAGTTGTGGTGTTGTTATGTTGCAATTTGAGAGAGAAATTGCTGACTATTGATACAAGGTCATCAAAGTAGTCTGCAGCACAGGGTGAGTTTTTTATAAGGATGTAGCGATCTTGACGATTTGTAAAGTAATCATTGCTAAGGTTTGCCCTGAGAAGAAAATTGAACTACTGGCGTTAGACAGAGTAGACAGCAATAGGGTGTATTCATGGTACTGAATGGGTCTTAAAACCAAGAAATAAAAGATCACAATTATGAAGACCTACCCACTGATAATAAAAGAATCGTCAGTCAAATACACTTTGAGATGATTAACACCAATTGTTTCATTAAATTTCTCAGGAACAATCTGTCGCAGAAGACCTCGTAACTCCGGCGTATGGTAAAACGCCAAGCTCACGTTCTCTGGAAACTCTTTGAGCAGTGGCAGTAACATTGTTCTGGAGCTACTGGATTTTCCTCTTGATCCTCTAATGTGGTCAAGCAATACAGAAACTTTGAAGTCTGCCTTTGATTGCTTTGCCCATGAAAGGGTTTCTTTTATGCTAAAGACCTGAATAAAATATTTGAGTTTTACCATTGCAGCATGAATATGTAAATACAGCTATTATCTCAAGCATACCAAATCTTGCTCCAGTGATCCTGTACCCAAATAGAGAGATGCAAGAGTGATTCTTTTCTTTGCTTCACAAATGTTAGCCTAAACATAACAATATAGTTTGATAACCAAAATGGAAGCGAAAGCAACAGACTAAGGCATGTGCATATATGTATGTATATACATATTATACCATATTTGCTCTGATTGCTCAAATAAGCGCCGCAGCCCATTGTGGCGCTTATTTGAATAAATTCATCTAAAGTCAAAGCAGTGAAAATGTCTATAGTTAAAAGTTTAAAATAATGTTGTTTGTCTATTGAGGGAAACACAACTAGGCAAAGACAAATGAAAAAAAAAACTAAAAGTTATGGCCCAAAATTTGCACAGGCAAAAAAGAAACAAATCAATCAGACTAAAAAATGTTTTAACAACCTTGTCCCTTTCAAATGATCGCCACCCTCAAATAAGTGCCACTTTCAAAAAAGCACTGCACGTAAAATGCAAAAAATATTTAGTGCCGTGGCGTTTATTTAAGCAAATACGGTGAGTGTGTGTGTGTGTGTGTGTATATATATATATA
>JAOBYK010210009.1:0-20350 GCA_025434845.1 Phenganax subtilis | reverse complement strand
AATTTGCCGGAATGAAATAATAAAGCAACGTTTCTCATCTGTTCACATCAGTCCGGTTAGAATTTCGATACGGTTTCGTTAGCGTTCACACTTGCTAAAATTCTAGAGAAAACGCTTACCTAAAGCTTTCCAGACATCAGCATATGAACCAAGTTAGCCCTATTTGTTTCCAAAATTATGTTCCAAACTAAGCTTGATACTTAAGCGTTAAAATATGGACGGTACCGGTGTTCACACAATGCCGCAATTCGTTCCGTTTTCATCTCGCTCGTTTGGAAACCGTGCTCAAGTTGTAATAGCAGAAGTGACGTTTTGAAACAAATTTGCATCGGCACCATGTGAACACGACTATCAAATGTCACTTTTTTCTGCCGTTTTCTAACCGTACCGGCATAGTGTGAAGCGAACGTACTCTAAATATCTTAAACTTAATTCGGCCTCCTGTCTGTTGAACGGTGAATTACATGCTGTAATATTCAAGTTTACAGAAATGTCAAGTATAAACAAACAAATAATGCAGTGTAGATACTTACTTAAAGTTAGAATTGCGTTTGACAAGAACGTGAACGAACAAAATGCATACAATACTGGTCACCCAATGCGCACACAAGTACAATGGGGTATAACGAAGTAGTTTAAAAGTGAACAAATGTTCCAAAAACACAGCTACAAAAGTCAGAACTGTGACTATTACTTTGGCTGTAGTACTCCAAGTTTCACCGCGAGATTCGTGACCAATGTGCTCGATCTTCGAGCTAGGTATTGCGAACAATAGTTGCTTAATAACAGTAGGTGCTGCACGGATAAGTTCTGTTGCCATACTTTTTCAAGTTAACCCTTCTAAAGTAGCATTTTTATTATACGACACATAAGGAACAGACTTTACTTGACTTTTTCTGACTCTAGAAAGCGACATTTATAGAAATTTGTTCACATAATAACAACAAGAAACAAAATTTCGCTGTACTTGATATAGGTTAAAAGTCAAAAGATGTCACTTGCATTACTTGAAACAAATTGTGTATATCCCCCGTAGTTTAATTAAATTTTTAATATTCCGGGGGGTACAACGCTAGCGACAGAGAACCGGTGAATTGAGCTGGCGTTGTTGCCATGTCGAAGTCACGACGAAAGCAGTTGTTTCTAATGGAAAGTAACGGCTATTAAAGGCCAATATCACCAACATATCCACTATGGGTGACCAAACTGAATCCTCCAGCTCAGCGAGCGCCAACAATGAAGACCAAATCGAGAAGGACGCTGAAAAGGCGTACAAAAACATGTCTGGAGAAGTTCGAGTGTTTGGCAATTTCATTACTGCTGTTGATGATGAAGAATTTGAGCATGTTTGGCGGGATGAAAGGTCTCACAGTACTAAACTCACTGCTCAGAAACAACAAAGGAAAGATCCGTTTTTCAGTGCCTCATCAGACAGGGACAGCATTGATGCTTCTAGTAGTGGAGTTTTATCCCCTTCCAGTTTAGCTGGTTTCCAGACTGTCTCTTTATCAGCTCTGCCTGGAAGCCGGCTGAAAATTGAAAGGTATTAAGTATTAGAACAGGAACGAAAACAACAGCAATTAAAAGCCAATAGATCTTTCGAGTAATTACATCACAGCTATGTGAAAGAGAGACCATGGCCAGGCCACATTTGAAGGGCTATATGCCGAAGATCTTCGGCATGGACTTGAAAAAATGTGGCGCATCGGCGTGCAATCAGGGATTATTATAGCAGTCTAGTGTACCATTTGGCCAGTTTTGTGTGTAAAATAATATGCATGGATATTGAAAAACATGACCATGTCGGTGCAAAGCTAACTTAATACTGGCGTATGTTCGGTGTGAACTCGACCTAAAATGCACCCTGGGACCATGGGACCGAGCCACTCACATTTTGATGATGATTTAATGCCACTCCAATAAAGGCAAATCCAACATGAAAATGAGGCTAAACTTTTTACCTTGTTTTACTGACCAGTACACTGAGATAAAGTAGCACAGAATGTCTTGTAATATTAATATAAATTGCTTTTTTGCAATCAAACTCTTTGTGTTTATGTTTAGAGCATCATCTGGTACAAGTCAAGCCTCCAACAGTTCTAGTGATGCAAGTCATAACCTAGCATTGTCCAGCTATGATTCAGCTGTGATAGCTCCTAGCCAGATGAAGCCACGAGGTTTGGAAGGGTCAGGAAATAAACCTGAAATACTTTCCATGGCAAATGATAATTCTCTTGAACAAGCCCAAGCTGAGTGGAAGATGGTGGAAAATATACAGACAGGTAGGTTGGGATTGCTTCAGTCATACTTCATGCTACAATTACAAATTAGGATCTGTTAGTACTAAGTTTAGCAATAGTAATAGAGCCAGGAGCAAAGCATTAAAACACATGTTGATTCCATAAAAGTAACTTTCTTAGCAAATTTCCTGATTTTTTGTTATCATGTTGTAGGTGAAGGTGAAGTCATCACACGGTCTCTAGAAGTCAATTTTTTTGCAGCTCTAGAACATTTTCGTAGCTGTGACTACCTAGAACAATATACGTCACACATCAAACCATCCATACAACACAACGGGTGTTCTGCACTCTGTCATGCACTGTTTGGACCCCCAAGAATGAAGAATCAGTTGCATAATGAACGGAATCTTGTGTTTACTCTGGCATTATGCATGTTTGATAATGATGTACAGATGCACAACTATGTCTTGCAGACTATATATAAACGTCTGGCAGGAACTAAGCTCGACTGTCCCCGCTATGGCAATCATTGGCAAGTCATAGGTTTTCAAGGTGATTTGAAATTGATGGTGGAAACAACATTGGTGGTTAACAGAGTTGCCAGGGTGTGGTTTTCATGAATAATGTTATCTGGCTTCAGAGACTGTCTGACATCAAAGTGATATAAATAAAAACGGCCCACTGGGTTCATTGTGTGGTTTACAAGAAACCCTCACTGATAATCTACAGTACTGGATGCATTGTTACTTAATGGGCTAGTATAAGTATTTAAAGTGCACCACCTTGTTAGCATTGAAAATTCTGGTGTGGCAACGGGCTTGGAATTTCGCTGCAACCATGTCACTAGCAAGTTGTTTAATTATCTTTGTTTGAATATTTTTCCCAGGTATGGATCCATCGACAGATCTGCGTGGTTGTGGGTTTCTTGGATTAATGAACATACTATATATAGTCACGGAACCTCGTGCACATGTGCTTGCCGCGAATATTTATAAACTTTCTCTTCACGAAACTCAGAATTTTCCCTTTTGCGTGATGTCAATTAACATCACAAGAATAGCTTTGCAGACTTTGAGGGAGGGAAAACTGAATAGGTAATGAGTTTAAAAGTTTTTACTGGGGTCAAAGTTTTATTCCATGGCTGTAAGGAATGCTTCACCATGACGTGTGAAGAAAATTATATACACGTTTTCTAACTTGTGACCGAGGGGCGTATCACTCGAAAAATAGCGTATGAGATGTTTTTTTTAAAATCCTAAGACTTTTTTACAGATCTTGACATTTTTTTAAACTTGAGTGATTTCGAAGCTTTTTTAACATTTTAAAGACATTTTACATGATTTTCCAAGATTTATTGTATTTTTTTTTGAGATTTTTAAGATTTCTGGAAGATTTTTGTGATAGAGGAACCTTTAAGGCTTTAAGATTATCGTGATTTTACAGATTTTTTCAAAGATTTTTGCGAAGGTGATGCGCCCCTCGCTTGTGACTGACTAAGGTGTTTTTGCCTCTGAACTCTTCTCTGACTTTACGTCTCTTTTGTTGAGAAGCACTAAGGGTGAAATTGTTTTGCATAAAGACTACATAACCCGTTTCTTCTTCAAATGAGTCATATATAGTATAAATATATAGTCCCTGATATTGGCACTTCTCTTCAGGGATTCAATCAGCCTTGGTGCATTAATGTGTATTCTACTATGCTAGGGAATGCAACAATAGAGGGACTGTATTTGACGTCTTTAACGAATTCTATGCTGGAGTATTCCACCGTGTTTATACAATGTGGAAAAATCAAAGAAAAACTATATCAGACTCGGGGTTCGTGTTGCGGGAAGTTGAAAAGTGTTGTAAGAAGAACACGAGTGAGATCTTGAGAGAGTTGTCCAAGGCTGTGCTCCAGAAAGCGACGGTAAAACACAAAGAGAACGCGACGTTTGCACGAAGTGCTTCGGAAAAGGTGGAGAGTTTCTCGGGGGTGTGCGATATCCAAGAAAATGAGGAAGACGAAGTACACTTGGTGTGAATCTACGGTTCAATGCTGGTCGACAGAAAGGGGTTTCTCAACGGCTAATACTTGTGGAAGTTCTTTTCATCGGCTAGATTTTATCACGGGCGGGAAAAATCGTCTTGCTGTGTAAATGAATCTCTAAATTATTGTTGTGCATGTAATATCAAATGTATTACGAACGCGCAAGCCTGCTAGGCCGATCACTACCTTGTCCTTGTCCGAGAATACTATGCGAGCAGGATAAGTGAGACCCCGGAAACCAATTTGTACATAAGCTGTGCACTATTTAATAGCGGAGAATCATGAAAAGGAGATGCAATAAGAATCGCAATGTAAAATAGCATTCGAATGAGAGTACAAGGATACGTGTTTCTCCAGTTTAGTTGCGTCAAGACTCAAGTAGCACTTTCTACTACAACTAGAACAAGTATATTGTAGTCTTTGTATTTTTAAAGGGATTAAGTACATTTATAAAATCGGTTTGGACTGCGTGAGAACTGGAAAAATATAGCCAAGCATCTTCCAGCAAAGTTTATTTGTGATGAAGGTGGCTAGAAACACTTCATTCTAGATCAGGCATTCCTAAAAATGAAACAAGGGGATGAGGTGACTGTTTTTCTTAGAACACAGGAGCAGAGCATGTACTACCTGATCTTTTAATGTCTAATAACTATATGGTTGAACAAACACCACTTTGTACTTGCCTTCATCATCACTGTCATCTGAGTCTGGTTCGTTACCATTGGCAGCTTCCCCATCCTATGAATAAATGGAAATATCAAGTTTACTAAACTATATATCTTTACAATGTATGGTTTTGCTGAAAGAAATTTGAAGTGCTTTGAATAATGGCAAACATATTGATGATATTGTACTCATCCTACCATTCCAATGTCACCCATTTGCTGCATCATCTAAAAAATAAAATGAAACTGAAGTCAGGTGCATCTGCAATCAACACAAGGCCAACTGTTCAACCTATTAACACACATCTGCAAAATTATCGTTTGGGCTCTCTTCATCTTCAGAGTCGTCTTCATCCTTCCACTTGTCAAAATCCGTTTTTACAAACGATATCTTTAAACAAAGATGAAACAGATGACAGCAATAAAGCTTCCCACAATACATTGGAGTATTCTCAGTTTGTATTATAACTTGTATTTTTACTTGTAATTACAATCAATAATGCAAACCTTGTCTTTAGTTTCTAGAAGTCTAGGCCAAAATGAACTGTTACCATCCTTCTTCTTTAGCACAAATGATATTTCCCTAGTTGTTATATGTTGCTTTGATTCCTAACAACCCAACAAACTTCATATTAATTAAAATGTACTAATATCATGCTCAACCAAATAATCAAAATTACAAATGCACAAAACGAGTTTCAACTTATAGCTTTGAATTTTAATAGACTGTTGACTATTCACTGGGCAAATTAATGAAGTAGTATCAGCGTGGAATGAATCCTACTAACCTCTGGGATTATTGTACCAAAAAATTTAAATTCAAATCCATACTGTTTTTGATCATGTCCACCTTTCGATCTGCAATAGCAATATGAATGAATGTAGAGATGTATGAATAATCAACCAGCATAATGCAACCTATCACAGCAAAGACACAGAGGATCATACTTCTCAACTCGATCTTATTTTAATACAAGTAAATCAATGTTTATTAAATCAACCTGAGGAAATGGATGAGTTGAATAAGAAGTTTTCCAAAACAGCTTATTACATAACACATTGATTTCTATATAACTGGATTGAGCATCCGGCTGCAAAAATGAAGCCAGCGAAAATCACGAATTTGGAGTACCAAGATGGCTGCTGCAACATTTCTGGTCAATCAAAACCATGGTAACAAGTCACGAATTTGGAGACCAAGATGGCCATGATGGCTTCAAAATTTTGACACATAGGGATGCACAATCCAGTTATATAGAAATCAATGACATAACATGATTCCTAAGTTGACAATATGGGCTAGAGAGACCTGGGTACAAGAGAAAACTTGGAAACAAAAATTACTTTCACAAAATTACCCTGACTTTGATGAAATTTTTGCTGTTGTCCTGTAGTTATAAAGCTTTTAATAAAACTGGACTAAAATGAATTGAACTAGCATGCTGAAAAAAGCACTAATATAATCAACATAAATTATCCTGCTAAAGTCGTATTTTATATAAATAATGAATTAATAAAAATTTCTCTACAAAGTGTAGTCATCAACCACAATCAAATATAATATTTGATGTAAAGCGTACCTGAAGCGCATTTTTTCGTTATCTAGTTTTATTTCTGGATTCTTCGTATCCTCCAATCGAATAGTAAGAAACACTATCTCTTTGCGTTGCGCCCAGACAACTTGTGGATGAAGTAGTCTGATGTAAAAAAGACAAGCAGTAAGATTATACCGAAAAAAGGTTACTAACTAAATCTAGACAAAAACTTACGTTTCCTCAGCCATGATTTTTCAAATCGAAATCAAACTTTTGACACAACCACAGAACACAACCGTCCACGAGGAAACGAAACGAAATGATTCGAATTACGGAATTAGGCACTTCCGACTTGAGTGCTTCCACTTGACAACTAAATTCAAACACACTCAAACTCTCAAAAGTCAAAACTAGTTTGCGCAAGACAAGACTAAACTTTTTTCACACTTTGAGTTTCTCACATCAAATAAAATATGCGCAAGTTTACAATTCCTGTGAACAACACTCGAAGCGACTTTTTATTGCGATGCTATGACATCACTCAATCGGCCAAATCTTCTAGTTTCTACGAGTACTCCCCAGGTGCAGGAGTGGACAGGAAGGTTTTCTTTGTCTATCTTGTAACCTCTGGTTTCTGACCACCAGTTGTTGAATGTGAGGAAACGAAGTGAAAGTTGAGACTGAGTACTGCCGAATCATGTCTGACACTGTTTCACTGCCAACTCAATGTATTACATAGAGTCAGCAACATTATTTTGCATCTTTTTAAACTTCAAATCAACACAACATTGCAACATCAATGGGCATGCAAGGTTAATGGAGCACACTTTAATCCTGTTTTTTTCTCAAACACTGACAGAATCTCCTTTTCTTTACAAAACATCTAAAATAAATCCAAGACAATCATTCGGTTGGCCAAATAGTTATATGGAAAAAAATATGAATGAAGCCAGGGGCCGGTTGTTCAAAGCTGGGTTAGTGTTAACCCTGATTTAACCAAAAGTTTGAAGCAAAATTTTTGACCGCTTGTCTACTAACTTGACAAAATCTTTCCACAAAGCTAATCTGTGTAAAAAGATGTTGTTATTTGCAAAGTTTTGAAACAAATGGACATACAGCAATGCACAAGCCAAACAGCCGGTTAAATTTTAGCCCAGGGTTAATGCTAACTCATCTTTGAACAACTGGCCTCAGGAGGATAACAAAGCAAACATAACCTATACTTAAAACACTCCTAACCCTGATATTGCTGAATCTTGCTAAACAAATTTCAAGCAGGTTTGAACAAAGACTACATGTCAGTTTGATTTTGCGGTAGTTCTTGGAAACCAATCCAACCTACCAATTTCCAGTCATCTTCTGTGCTGTGAGTGTATCCCAACAAATGACATATACCATGAGTCACATAAACCTGAAGAAGTATACCTTTTTACATCACTAATTAGAATTCTAATAGTAATGAATGTAGCATTTCACCATCAGTAAAGGAGATCAGTTAATATGCACCATTACAGTGAACATGTGCAGCAGCACTCAAAACAAAAAATACACTACATTACACTACATTTTGTTTTAGACGGCTTCAGCAAATAGAATGCAATGTCAAAAATGCAATCTATTATTATCGTAAGTAAAAAATACATACTGGTAAAGAATTGTGAAAATCTGCAGTTGTCTCTTGCATAGATTGTTCCCTAATCACAGATGCACATAAAAATATATCTCCCAGGTTGTTATCAATTGTTGGAGAATTTAAGTCCAGTTCAGGTAACTGTCCAGGGAAGAGACCCTGCCAAGGAAACCCAGCATTAGTTAAATAGGCAGTTGGTAGGTTAAACGCAACTTGCACATACTTGAACATAGATAGAGTTTAGATCAAGAAACTTGAATGGGTTAATGGCTTCAACGTCGCAAGGCTTGTCAACAACATGTCTGTACAAGCTTGGAGTGTTGAATGAGTTTAACAAACAAATAGCTCGTATTCACACAACCAATTACACTTTCTGGGACCTCGTACACAAGATCCTACCTATACTATTTTTTAAGAAATCGGATGATTGCCCTTACTTGATAATTTGGAAAAGATAAAACGTCTGTTGGTCCCTCAAATTTGCGGTACACTTTGTTCATATTTGACATACGTAGTTTGCTTACAAAAATCACACCTATACTATAGTTCTCTATCCCAAATACATTCATTAAAATAGAGACGTGATTCTGAAAACGTTTCACATTGAGTGGAACAGACCTTTGGAGATTTCGAACGACAAACGACATCACAAATAACCATACAGATTCGGTATTCTATACCCACTACTAGTCACATACAGACATACTGCTTGATGTGGAAGTGGAAACTTCACTGTTCACTCGCATGGTGGAAGCGCTAAACAGTAACAAAAGAGCATACCGCTGACATTCGTCCACTAAGAATTACATGAATTTTGATAATTTGATATTTCTGGTAAAAACAAGTGTTTTGAACTGATATATTATCGACTGATATGGGTAAGAGAAAGAAAAAAACTAGAAAAGCAGGTATTTGTATACAAATTATCAAGCATATTACTAATATGGTACAGGCACTAGAAAAGTAGTATACCATTGCACCACACAGTATGGTGTTGTGGTGGTATACTGGTATTAACCCAATATCAGAGTTGTGACCTTTTGGTTGTTGTATGGTCAAAAAATTACAGTCTACAACTCAGTTTTTTTGTGATTTGGTTTTAACAATCACTTAGGTGTTGATTCTACAAAAGAGAATAAAAATGTAAGCAAAGATAAAGAAGAAAATTCAAGTGAACAAAAGTTTACAGTAGATGATATACTTGCAAAGGTTGTAAACGATTAAATGGTTTATCATATTGTAGCTTGATGATTTCATCTGGAAATTAATTGTAGCCAATGTATGGGTGTTCATTCAGTAGAATCATACCCATTTTTCTTAATATGCCAAAGGTTGAAGAATACATGGAATGTTTTAACTTTGATTTGGCTGAGAGGTTTTGTTCTCGTGCACTAGAGATGTCTCCAGACAATCTTCAAGCAATAGATCTGGCTTCCTCTGTATACTTGGAGGTTGGCAAGAATGATGAAGCAGTCAGTGTATCCTTTTGGAAATTGTTGTACCAGTAATACTTTTAGAAAATATGTTAATTTACGTTTTCGTTTTGCTTTCTCGCTTGAATACCTTTTTTGAATATTTGGTTTTTCTAAACTTTGTAACCAGTGTCTGAAACATGCAATAGAGATTGAGCCCAGCAAAGGTTTTAATAAATATTTGACTCTGGGTGAATTACTGGAAGGAGAAGAGGCTGTAATGTGCTTGAAGAAAGGAATTGAGTTAATGATTACTGAGAAAGACATGCATTGCAAGGTATCATTCTGTGTTTCTCTAGCGTGGCTAGATTTTTTTTGCGGAGAGAAATTTTTATGTACTGGAAAACCAGAAAACAGTGTTTTGAAGAATCCAAGTGGTATTACATTTTTGAATTGTCATTAGGTACAAGACTGGACATCAATACTGTCTTCAAATTTTAGGAAGAGTCACGATCGAACAATGATGCTGTAAATACTGAAGTAGAGCAAATTACTGATCGAGATATTTCAAATGCATTTTGTTCACTAGCAGAAATATATCTCACTGATTGCTGGTAAGATACTTTGCTCTTTTACGTATTAGTACGTGCATCGATCGCTACGAAAAACTGGTTCTACACAAGTCTACTTGTCAGCGTTAGACTCTTTCCGCTGATTGTGTGAATAAGTTCTCAACCACTAGTTCATGTGGCACGAATTGCGGTCAGTAAAATCATAAATCACGTGCAGTTATTTTGCTTGTTCAGTTTTACAGAAGACGCTGAATGTTCATGCAAGTTGTATTGTGAGAGAGCGATTGAACAAGATCCAAACAATCCTGATGCGTATCAAGTTATGGCAAACTTTCTCCTGAGTGAACAGAAAAATGAAGTATGTGAGCTATTGCAGTCTTCTTGCTAACAACGGAATGCTATTTAATGCTAGCTAAAGCGTTGGGAAAAGTAGTAATTATTAACTGTATTACTAATACAATTCGTATTACTTTGATTCTGATTGAAATTAGGAGGCTAAAGAAATGTTGCTGAAAGGTTTAGATATCTGGCGTGGTTGTGATGACCTAAATATAAAGGTTTATGTGCTTGGTTAATGTGCTAACATATGTTTTGTGTCTCTATTCTATCTGATTTTATGATTTTATATTGCTCAGTACGCGTTGTTTTCATATTTAGGGTACGAGAATGCCGTCATACGAGTCAAGAATATCACTTTCGAAAATGTTAATTGAAGTGGACGAGTTCGATGTGAGCTTTCGACAAAGTTTACTAACATTTTTCCAAACTTATTTTCCATCACTTATCCCAGAAGGAACTGGAACTAGACTTAAGATAAGTATATTAAGTCTAGTTCCAGTTCGTTCTGGGATGAGTGATGTCAGTCTTGTCGCATGCGATATGCGAGTTGCAAAGTCCAGGAAGAAATACTAAGTTTCAAAAAATGTTAGTAAACTTTGTCGAAAGCTCGCATACAAGTGTACAGTTCACATACAAGTGTCACATACTAGTTAACGTACAAGTGTCGAAAGTTCATACAAGTGTACTTGTTCAACAGCACCCGCGCTCATAAGACAGAATGAGTGTTCCAATTTTATAGCCTTTTTCTAGATGCCAGTTTTGTTTTCCATAGATTGCTTGTAGTGTGTTGGAAGAACTTTTATCGGAAGACGACGAAGTTGTTCAGGTATTGTACTGTGGAAGAAACATGACGTCATTTTTCAACCTAAAGTTTACATGTTCCTGCATAGTGATGAACCTGGTAATTCTTATCCAGGTTTGGTATTTACTTGGCTGGATCCATTACCTCAAAGAACAAGATCATAGTTCAGTTGTATATTACTTAGAGATGGCGGAAAAGGTGAGCAAGAGCAAGAAGGAAAAGATCAGTTTGCAAGTTGGAAACTTTTGATATCCTTAGTTGCATGCTAGTTGCTTGGTACAAAACTTTTGCTTGAAGTTATTTAATGTCAATTTTCTTCCCTTTTAAGCTATTCAATCAAACGGAATGCGATGATGAACCGTTGCTAGGACATATTAACGAAATTTTATCTGAAGTAAAAGAGAAAGCAAACATTGATGACGAAAATTTGAGCAAAAATGATGAAGAAATCAAATCAATGGATACCACAGAGTAGCTGAACAAACTTCGAGCCGCAGGCACACAAGAAAGCACAAATTTAATATCAGTCCATTCATTCGTATATCTCTTCAGACCATAGGGTCAATGGAAGGAGTTTGTCATAAATTCGCATCAACGTTTTCGTTCACGCCTGGTCCTGTTTGTTCGAAAGGTGGATAGCACTATCCATTAGATACTGATCCAGTGAATGTTAAAACATAAAACTTTAGAACAACTGGCCCCTGTTTTCTTTTTTGTCGTAATGTCTAGAGCCTGGGCAATATCGCAACCCTTGCACGCCAAATTTTGCATCGTTTGACATTATTATACAAACATTGTAGTCACTAAACAGGTTAACACAGCTGTCATAAGTGTGAACACCCTGTGGAATAACACGAGTTTTTGTAACGGAGTCTGACGTTGAGTTGGCACAGCTTTGATAAGGTAACAAGGCAACATGTACGTGTTACAAGTAGACGCTACTACCGCAAATGATCTTCGTCCATACGGACTAACATTGGTAGGCAGTAGTTTTTCTCGCGACGACGCGCTTTAGTTTAGTACAGCTTCGCTTCCAGTTCATGTTCAAAACGTTTTGCCGATGCATGGAGAAAAGACAAGCAAGTTTAACAGCAAACTGTTTCCCAGGGTCTCGGCTATCTCTGCTCCACTACAGCAGCGATCTTGGAAATCAAGGTCGGTGAATAGTCGATATCAGTTTGTGATGTAAACAATTCATTTATGACAATTACCCTTTATCACTTTTATTCAATGATAAGCACTAAATGTTTTGGGAAAGACTGAACAGCTACATCTATACTTGCACAATACAATACATACTTGTCGGCAGGAAAGTTTTAAAAAACCGAGTTTCAATGATGAAATAAACGCAGGTTTGTGTGAATCATCACCATATTGTGTTCATTCGCAGCTTCGAGGACAATTTCATCTGCAATTGATCCAGCTGGACTGGCTATGTACTCCACACCACTCTGCAAAAACATATAGCTACAATTTCAGACAGAAAAAACCCAACAACATTCAGATTGACTCACTCGGCTTAGCTATAAAACGATGAACTTGTGAAGAGGACAAATGTAACACTATAAGTACTAGGTACAACAAAGTGTTGACGCACCTGCGCAGCACGGTCTATGTTATCACGGAACGGGATAAATGCATCAGAACTCAAAGACACATCATGTAATGCATTTAACCATTCATTTCTCTCCTCCTAAAACATCGCAAGACAACTTTAATACACCGCACAACGTGTGATGAAGACAGCTGTAGCAGGCATGACATGTTTTTCAAAGAACTTCAAATCGTACTTTTGTCTACTAAAATCTCTGTATCAAAAATACTAACGGTTGTTAAATCTGTTGGAGGATCGTCAAACATGGCCTCCCAAGCGCTTCTACTCATATCCTAAAAAACATAAATATCGCTTGAAGAAATGTATTAACCATGGCGAACAGTTTGACGACGTAGTCAAAAAAGAATCGTGTAAACACCAGAGTCTGGTTTTTACTATAGCAACGCAAGCGCAAGCGAGAAAACAAAGGAAGACTTTCTCAGGAGGATTACATAAACAAAGCGGAAAGAATCTTCTTTTGAATTCGTTTAGTTCAGCCTTGGCTTATGCTTGGGTTCTTGTGCTTATGCTAATATGCTAGTGTCCATACTCATGGCTCACCTGGCCAACTTTTCCGTTCACATATACGTCAATGACATTTGATTTCTCAGACCTTTTCACACCCTTAGGTAAAAATGTAATAAGCTCAGAAACATCAGTTCCTTTTCCATGCGGACTGCAGTTAAGAACAGTAAAAATTTACACACACCATGAAATTTTTGAAAATTCTGTGCGACTTACTGCCTTAAACTTCATGCCTAAAACCTTCGGATGCTGTCGTAACCACCTAGAAAATACATAATCTTACGTCAATTGAACTCCAGAAATTTTTAAGAACATAGACGTGCAATATTTAGATCACTGAAGTAAGAGTTGGTATATCAATTCCCACCAATTGTTCGCCTTTTCGCCCGCTAATCGTGTACAATGAATACGAGACTGTTGACCCGCTCCAATTCCGATAACCTATGAACAGCAAAATCACTTTTGAACTTTATTCTTTTAACAAACTGTGAAAACAAGGAAGATGGAATTCTCAGAATTAGTATAGTTAGTTACTTGTCCATCTTTAGCATAACACACAGAGTTGGACTGCGTGTATTTCAGTGCAACCGTCGCTACTATCAAGTCACGAAAAGCTTTATCGGGAACCTGCAGAGAAACATATACTGAGTTATACAATGTCCCTCTTCAAGTCTTTCTTTTCCACTGTGGGGAAAGGGGGAGAGGGATTTTTATGGTTTTACTTTACTCCCCGAGAAAACCGTTTGTTTTACCTCTGTGCGTTTGGATTTGACATTTTGAAAGAGGTTCTTGTCAATTTTCCCGTTATTTCGGAGCTGTTCCAGTTTAAGACCAAATAAAGTTCGCGTTTCTGATAACGGAGGCTCGTAATTTGGATTCATCTAAGCGGCAGATCAAAATAAATTAGAAGAGTACAGGGTATTCTCGAAGTTAACGTACACCTTGCCCATATCAATCTAAATGACGCAAATACAGAATTTTTACCTGAAGCACGCAGTATTTTCCTCCTTTCTTTTTTTTTAAAATCACCAGAGCTTCTTCGCTATATCCTGGGGCAATAACCCCATCGGACACCTAAAATAAATTTTCGTTCAATAATATCGCTTAGAGTTATAAAACAAGTATTGGCCTTCCCTCATAAGACACCACTATAAAAGGCGAAGTGGACGTAGGTAATTGACATATATATGTAGTCGCACTCGAGCACATACCTCTCTTGACAAAATCCTAGCAGTAGTTTTATCACATTCATGAGACAATGCTACCCAGTCCCCAAATGATGACATGCGATCCGCGCCTCGTGCTCTGGCGTACGCCGTTGCAATAGGAGTTAGAACATCATACAAATCGTCCACCATGCACAATTTAGCTTGCTCATGGCTCAGAGGAACACCTACTGCTGCTCCAGCAGGACTCACGTGTTTAAATGAGGCTGCGGCTGGAAGATCTAAAGCTTCTTTTAATTCCTAAAAATCATTTCGCACTGACTTTTACATGACTATAGAGTCTTTAACAGACAGAGGGCAACTGGAACAGCTGATACTTTCTAAATTCAATTGAGATAAAGATCTTAAGGTAGAACGCAGAGCTACAAGTATGTTTTTGAAATCCGTAAAACTTCAGGGAAAGAATGCTTTTTACTTTGAGTCCAGATAAATGGTACAATACAATCTAAGTTTTGCGATTTAAAAGAAATTGGGCAAGCTAGGTTCAACAACACAAAACACCAAGTACAATATAAACAAGATAGCTGGAAAAATGATGTTTACTTCCTGATACCTTCACAAGTTGCCAAGAATTAAAAGCATCACATAGATTAATAAATCCAGGTGCACCACTCAGGACCTTGACAGGCAGCTGAGTATCAGTTGTGTAAAGTTGTGCTGGGGTCTGATGAGGATTCATGCCATATCTCAGAGGAACATGCGAGACTCCTAGACTATATTCTTTTCTGAAGTAATCCGAGATGGCGTTGTCATACTCAGCTGTGTGGCTGAAAGCCTAAAAGTACCACAGTTCATCAATTGGGAAAGTTCATTATTTGGTGCAGTCAATTTGCATTTTGCCCCTTCTGTATCTCAAAATATACCTTTAATGCCAACATCTTTTTGGTTTCTTCAGAAACATCACCGTTTGGGTTAGAGGTCATTTCACCTGCAATCCTGTCAGTATATTTTCCTTTATAATTCATTATTTATTGTGAGGCACAGTCTATTTGGAACAGTTTTAAGATAAGTATTTTGTTAATAGCTTAATCTTCGACTGAGGTTGTTGAATTCATTGAAACTGTGTGTTGATTATGAAACTGTATGTACCTGTCATAATCGCTAGGATCGCAAACCACAGTCACTCTCGCATGGTTCTTAGCAGCTGCTCTTAACAATGTTACACCGCCTACAAAAACAATGTCTTCGTAATGAATAGCTTATGACCCAAATTTTTAATAAAATGGCAAGTAATGGACTCTTTCAATCGCAGATTGTATTGTACGTATAATATATTGTAGTTGAGCGGTCAAACTACCGCTGGTATAATAGTCAGATCCAATGAACTCTTCAACCCACCAATATCAATTTGTTCAACTGCTTCTGGTACTGATACACCATCTTGTGATATTGTATCTTGAAATGGATACAGATTACAGACTACCACACTGCATAGAAATAAAAAAATTCAGTACTCTCACAAATCAAGGGAAAATGTTGCTATTGTATTTTAAATTCTGATGGTGACCTGATGTATTGAAAGTTTTGTTGCTTCATATCTTCTTTGTCTGTGTCATTCAACCGTGCAAGAATACCTATACACACCCACAAAGTACTTGTTTGAAACATAATCTAGCACAGATACAGCATGTAGTGTATGCAATGCAGGCAAAGTTTGAAAGACACGACATGTTTTTTGTTCAATGGAGAGTAATTAGAAAAACCTCAAAATGGAAAAAATGCAAACCCTTTCATGCACAAAGGGTTACTTCATTCCTTGCTCAGTAAATCAGGACTTCACTAGAGTCATTCCAACATGCCGTAAACCTCACTCAATTTAAGGCTGGCAAAGATTAGCTTGAAAAGTGAAACATTTCTTGCTGCACAATATGACCAAGACAAAAATGAAGAAACTATATCGATGAATTACATAACTCAAGCATACTACCTGCATGCACTGCAGGATGTAAGGTTTTTACTCGTCCACCAAGCATTTCTGGTGCTCCAGTTAGTTCAGAGACATCTCTAGCGTATATAAAGAATTGGCAACATAAAAGTACTGATAATTTAATTGACAAATAGAGTATATAGCTGATAAGGTGTACAATTAACCATTTAAGAAGACAGGGCCTCTCCTTGCAAGCAGCAATCATTTGAGTGGATTGTTCACCCTGTTTATACAAGTATAAAATATGGATAAGACCAGCTCTATAAAAACTTGCATACCTAACAGGAAGATTAGCATTTCGTATTGCTTTGGCAGTTCCTCCAGAAGCAATCAGTTCTAATCCAAAATTGTGAAGCTTTTGGGCAAACTCAGCTAAACCTTCTTTATTTGAAACACTCAATATTGCTGGAAAGATACAAGAAGTTTCTTTGTCATAAATCAGTGCAAATAATGTTGATGGTTTTCAGGGTGGCTTCATTTTCACAGGAACCTGCAGCAATATTTCAACTAGCAATCCAACCACAGCGGCCCTTTACCCCTTTGAGCGGCAACCCACCAATACTTTGTCTAATCCCAACAATTTCACCGGCACAGTGAAACTCATATCACTAAATGCATTAACTGAACTATGCCAGGAGTATTAGCCAAAATAAAAGAAATAAGTAGCACGTATTTCAGTGCACCTTGACCCTAAACAATAGGATGCCTAGAAGCAAACGACCCCTTGATGAGTGAGGTAGGGAACAATATCAAAGTTAGGCATCCAGATCTGCATCCCCTCTCGTTGGGTAGTCTCCTAACGGCCATAGACGCTTGATTAATGAACAAAAGAAAAATGTTGTTTTAGTGACTTCATTCTTTTTTTGGCAATACTGTATGGCCAGTACGGGGTCACCGTAGTGAAAACTCATAATCATATAAAGTCAACTGAAATTAACAGCAGAATTTCATGTTGAATGCGTACTTTTACGGAACACATATTATGATACGATAATACATTTACAGAATGCTTCAAGAGAAAAATCTTACCAAGATTTCCAATCGATTTTGACATCTTGTCGATCTTTCTTCGTGGTAGATAAGTGGCAGATTAGAAGTCAATGCCAACCACATGCCAACATTTTACCATGTTTTTTATGTTGTTTCCGGTACCAATGGTGCTAAGGTCTGAAGGTCAATTTTCCGCACCAATCAACTGGGTTCCCGCCAGTTTGCACACTTTCAAAATTACTGATTTTTTTCGCGAATTTGCAGTGGCTAAAAGCACCATACTGGAAAAATTTGTCGGGCAGTGAGCGGAAAATTTGAAATTTTGATTTGGAAATTCAAGATGGCGTCCTCCACAGGCAGTGATGATGAGTTTGGAAAAGGAAAAACGCATAAATGGCGAGAAAGCTCACAGGTTTTACAAAAGTTTGTTTTTATTTCATTTATTTTTTTGCTAGGATATATATGGATAATGTTTTTTGTTAGTTGTTGAATAAACTGTTTTATTTAAATTGAGGTTTCATTTGTTGTTTGATTAAATCACCTACAAAGGGATTGAAATCAATGAATGTCATTATTTGTACATTGGTAGCTAACGGTGTAAAAATATTACCAAATACAATAATTTTGAAAAGTAGAAATGAATGTTTCATTTCAACCGCTTTACCCATAGCGGTAGCGTGTATTTCAAGTATGCGCTTGTTTGTAATGGATCATGGGATTTAAACAATGCATTTCGCCGCCACATTGAAATTTTGACATAACGTGACATAATTTTAACATAAAGTGAAAGGAAGGTGCAAGTAATTGCATAGCTCTGGATCTGTTGCTTGGTCTCCCTGCAATGAATCCTCGACAACGATATGGCAAAATGCATTCCAAAGATAGCATGGAGCATGGTACCTTTGAGCGTGGAGATCAGCACGGCTGCGGTGGAATGGTTAAACTGGTTCATTGCAGCGTTGGCGTTTCTCTTGTCAATCATTCAGCAACTGCAATACTTCATTTGTATCTACAGTATAGTGGTTGTTCATCTAACCCCATAATATATTTTGTTGTATCAGAGGTGTTTAAGTTCATTCGCAAGCCAGTTTCTATATAGAGCTCAGTGATATGTCGCCAACGACTATTGCTCTAACTTTGCTCAAACAATCTAACCTTGACCCTAAATCAGGAAATCAAACTAACCTTGACTGTAGATTCTTTAACCACGCTAATACTGCCGTCCCTGCGGCCACAACCCTGGCCTGCAGCTGCCACACTTCGATCACATCACACTTAAGTTATGACAATGGCCCACCAAAAGTCTCTAAGATACCAAGACCCTTTTGACTCTACGCAAAAGGAAACCCTAACCAAATTGCCACGGTCAGGCCTTGCATTCACGCGTTGCGTACATAAGAAAATGAAACCGTGAAACTCTGAAACGATAGCTCCTACGCGGAATTATATCTGTAATAAAAAGTTTACTGTAATGATTCGATTAAGGTTTACCATGCAAAACCTCTTGTTCTGTGAATGCACACTGAAGGTTTAATGACGAGAATTTTAAAAAATTGAACTGGTGGTATTGTGTAAACGTTTACATACCGGAATGATTTTGTACCGGCCAAGTTTCATGCCGGTGTTTTGTGAACAGGGTCCGAGATCCATACTTTCAATATCACACCAGAGCAGTTTTATCCAGAAGTCACCTTCACCATAGTTAAACTAGTCAGAACCAGTGGTCAGAACCACATTATACCAGGTTAACATGCGGAGCTGCAACACAAGAACAGATGCACCAAAGCCGTCTTGAACTACAATTGCATGTCCTACAATCACAAATCCTTCCGCCAAGAAAGATTTCCCTTCAATGCAAAGTATCGTGCAATCGACATTTGCGATCGTTTTCTTTAGAAAAAGTTGTGCTGTGAATCATATCTAATGAGTGTGTTCCGCTTGACAGCTGATAATTGAAAAGAAAGTGGTGGATTCACTTCATATTTTGCTCTCGGCACATCTCTAATAATACATAAGCAAAACGCTAAGGAAATCAACACCATGTCACATGGTAGTCTTGACACCACGGTAATAAACATTCATTTAAGAAGTAATACAGCAAACTCGAAAGTCGTTTATTACCGATGTACTAGACACCTCAAAGTTTGTAAAAAAAGTCGGCTAGCGCCTCGTTTTTTAACACACTTTCTATATTTCATTGACCGGCAAAAACGCTGTCTCATTTATTATAAATTACTTGACGCACTTACTTAGTCGGCACCGAACCAGAGTCCGTTGCGGCATGGCTATGAATTTAGGATGTCTTATCCTACATTTTTAGGCCACATCAAGTCCATCAGATAATTCAAAACATGTTTCTGGAACTGATGCAGAACTTTTAGGTAAACAAGAATTTTTTTAGAAGGAATTTTTAGGTGCCTGGAACTGAGCTAGGATATATTTTTCGCTGTGGTTCTTCACTGAGATAATGAAAAGTTATCAAGTAAACTTGCTCTGCAAGGGGCCTTTAACTTTTCCCCAAGAGTGAAGAGAAAATACTTGGGTTCAGTGACATTAGTGATGACCACTGACTTATAAGTTACCATGATAATGACAGAATGATGACATGTTTTTACAATGTTTAAACACCCAATTCCTTTTTTGACTAGAAAATTCAATCGCTGTGGACGAAAATCCGTCAAACGAGTATTTTGTAAGTTAGCTTCAACTACTTATAAAAAACTTAGTTAAAGACTTTTGTGTTCCACCGAAAACCTTCCTGTAAATATAAAATATTTCCTTTTACTTGTTTTGCCAGCTTTTTTTGTAAACATCATTTCATAAGAAACAACCCACCGCAGTCAGCGCCAGGAGCCGTGATTATT